>JAIPMN010007276.1:0-12288 GCA_020650975.1 Apostichopus californicus
ATCACGAAAACAAGTTTGTTCTTTGTTAAAAGGATGTTTTGTTTTTCGAGATGATTAGGTTAAAGATTCCAGCCACTTGAGATACTCTTTGAAGGTGCGATGTTCCTTTTGTTTTTTGCGTTGTGATACAATAAAGCCAGATGAAAAAAGAAAAAAAAAGACGTCAATGACATATCAACAGGTCAGCCCAAATCGGAATAACAAATTATTTAACGATACTGCATGCATGGGGTCTTGATCATACAAGTCAATGTTGTCAGTGTTTTCTTTAATGTTTATCTTTCCTGTCTGTAAAGGATATAAGTTCATGGTCACTAAATTAATTTTCATATATGTTGCAGACAGTTACAAACCACTGCTAACAGTATACAAATTGTATTGAAGTAACAGTTTTAAGTTTTGAGAAACGACCCTTCAAACACACATCAATGAAAGTGGCTGGACAACTTAGTCTAGCAGACAGAACACTAGGTCTGCTTCATAGAAGCAATGAATACGTGCGGAGGGAATTTTGTTATTTCCTTTCATGAAGTGGGATATATTCCTTCGGATTTATCCATAAATTTATACCTAACTGCGATAATAAAGTGCAAAAATATGCTCAGCGTGAGATTGTTCAATCAGTGTTTCGTAAGCATCTTTCCATGTTGATAAGTTATTCTTAAACGAACGGAGGAATGTACCTTCCTTGTCACCCTCCCCCCCCCCCCTCCGCTACACAAATGGAGAAAATGGAAGAAAATTTATTTCACTCAGTGATCACTTGATCGGTTTCATTGTAGTAAATGCACCAATAACCCAAGTTAGGAGTACAAAAGATTCATCTTCACAAATGTTTTTCGTTCTCATTGAACAATCACAATAGGCTTTCCAAACATGATGACTTATCTCTATTGATTTCGCTGTTAACAAAACACACAACTCGACAAGACTTGTCATTAGTTTCACTGGTGCATTAAATTCGTTGCTTTCATTACAAATCAAAGTTTTCATTTAAATTCAATTGATGAACAATTGCCGCACAACACCGTTACTGTAAAAGGTCTGTCATGCACTGGGCAGTTTATACAAATGTGGAATTAACTGACTTTCCGAAGTGGTTGGAGGTGACCAAATCAATTTTGAAAGTTGCACAGTATTGATCCTTGAGATGACAGTTCATTCAATGTAATTTCTGTCCATGCCCCTCTGTCGATAAAATGACGGGATGTGATTGTTTTGTAAAGAGGTGGGATGAGATTCTTCTTTGTTGTGGCAAACGATTGTTTAAAATGAAAACGATTTAAATAAAGACCAAAGTAACGAGTCAAAGGAGATGTTAGTTTTACTCGCAATTTAATCAATATTGTCACGTTTGTTTTATCTTTTCACGTTTCCGTTAGTTGATATCACAAAAGATTAAGAAAACATCTTCATTTGAAGCCCACACAAAAAAAGAAAGAAAAAACAAACAAACAAGATGGCAGTCCATGGAGTTGGAGATCTCATCTCTTCTATGACGGAATGGATCTACATTGACCTTTGACCTAGACCATTAACAACTACATATTAAGTACTATTCTAATATTTGTCAACTTATTCTCTACTAACTTGTGGTTTAATGACATTTTCCACATACTGACAAGCTGCAGATTACCGTAAATAGTTAACAGAAAATTGAGTAGTGTAGTTTACATCAATGAGTCCGGACATTATTCGCAGTCAGTATGCAAACAGATTTCGTAAACACATTTAATCAAACTGGTTGAATCGCAAGCTGTTTTGACATCGTTCTGTTCAAAGAAACATTTGCGTAATATGAAATCGAACACAACACCAATAATAATTAAATTATGGCGCAGACTGTACAGACTCATTATTGAGGCTCAGTGACTCAGGTGACAAGTATAAACCTTAATCAGTTTTTATTACTATTATATATTCTTCCTTAGTTTGCTCGTAAGAGATTGAAAAATAAACATCCTAGGTTATAAATTGTTAAATTTCACCCCGTATTTTTTTTTGTGCCATCAAATGGCTATCATAAGTGTAAGGAAGGGATATTATCCTTTCATTTGAATGACATTTCATGAAAATCGAAGTGGTTCTTCTAGCCAGCACGCATGCGTATTCCGGCAGCTCCTTTATCGAATCAATGCAAAAGTACCTCCCTAAACAAGGAAATAAGAAAAACAAATTATCCCATTTTATTGCTTAATTTCACCCCGTAAACATATTTGTGCAACAGGTGGGCGTATTCCGGCAGATGGCTCTAATCTTTAACATGAGGGTAGCCTATACATGACAATCCTACACCATATATAAATTTAAAGGACAGTCTATGAGGCAAAATGCAGATATAAACTCAGCCGCACATTCGATTTATGTGAAAAACTATATAAATTTTGAATTTAGTTGTACTTTACTTTTGAGGAAGGTGGTATTTTACTACGTCGTATTTCCTTGTGTGGTTACGTGACCACTCCAATCATTACATGAGGTATAGGGTAAGAATAATGCAACACCATATATGAATTCGAAGCGGATATTCTTTGAGGCAAAATGCAGATATAAACTAAGCCGCACATTCGATTTTGGGAAAAAACTAAATTTTGAATATAGTGGTATTTACTAGGGAGGAAGGGGGTCTTTGATGACGTAATATTTCCTTGTGTGGGTACGGGAGCACTCCAATCATTACATGAGGGCCCTCTCGGCTCCCTCGCCCCTCTCGGCTCCCTAATCGCCCCTCTCGGCTCCCTCGCCCCTCTCGGCTCCCTCGCCCCTCTCTGGATGAATCCTGTGATGAATCCTGTGATGAATCCTGTGATGAATCCTGTGATGAATCCTGGGATGAATCCTGGAATGAATCCTGGGATGAACCCTGGGATGAATCCTGCGATGAATCCTGTGATGAATCCTGCGATAGCTTCAGGTTGGTTTAATAGCACGATTACGTTCGTGCGAATGCACAACGATCAAAGAAACATCTAAAAGTAAACACAAACTTTTGCCAGGCCCGGTTGTCGATGTCACAGAGGTGTCTGAGTGCGAAATTAATCATTTGGAACCTAAGTTGGACGGACTAAAATAGACTGACGTTCATCCGTATTCACCAGAGAACTGGACGAGCATATTCACATCATGAATTGATGTAATGCGGACTTCCTTACTTAAGCTAGGACTAGGCTAAGTTAGGTTTGGCCGAGGGTTGAATCCAGAACTTAGTACTTAGGCGCCTACTACAGTACTAGTACACATTAGTACTGGAAGACTCACTAACGTTCGTAAGATTTTTAGTTAGGCTACATCGTTGTACTTTTAATTACCGAATACTCCATAGGCCTAACTTTAGGAAGGACAGCTATGCACAAGGCCTACACATGTGTTAGGCTTACTAAAAAAAACAATGAAACACAAGGCTAGCCTGGGTCAAGACTTTGTAATACTCATTAGAATAGTCACTATTGCGAAGAGCCAAATTCACCAAAAAGTACGAAGCTACATTTATTTTCTCTCCAAAATGACCTGTGTGCAAGCAAGTACTTACATATTTGTCAATAAAAGGAAGTAATAGTTTTGGGGTGTTTAATGCTTAGGTGTTCGAACTTCGCAGTGTCCATGCTACTAGTAGTAGTGGCTTTGCCTGTTCTACTCTAGGCTATAGGCCTAGCTAGTTTCAGTAGGTAATTCTGTCAAGGTTCCTAAGACATATACCAGAAAATTCTCCTGTAATGTATGTCAACAATAAATAAGTTGCCTAACTTTCTTGTGGTAGGTGCAGTGGGGTTGGGGAGGGGTTGGGGGAGTGGTGAAGTTGATGTTGCAGTATCCTGAATGATAGAACAAGTATTCTTTATTCTGATTCCTTTTTTGGTTTCTTCCTTTTTCAATTGTAGAGAACGTAAAGGAGAATCTAAGATGTTACTGTGGTAATGTCAAAAGAATGGATAATCCATATCTAGAGCAGTCTGTGGATGAAACCCAGAGTCTTTTTCCTAAGAGCAGACGCTCTAACTATAGAAGATCTGTGCTCTGCCTGCTGGTTTTATTTCTTGCTTTTGTTTTGACTCAAGCCGATCAGCAAGCGTTGGCAGTATTGATACCATCAGGTGTGTACGTATGCATCATATTGTGGACACATTGAATCACATATAACCAACTCTCATCATTATAATCTCAAGAAAGCTGTCATCATACTAGTGTTCTCTGTTTTGTTAAGCATGGCAATAGAGATTAATATATCCCATACTGATCCGTTTTACTAGTTGTCAAAAGTTCCCTTAAGTTTTATTTCAATTTCCATGAGGATTAATTTCAGGTTTCATTGATATATTAAAATGCATCATATTTTGATATTTGAAAATTATGAATCTACTGAGGTTCCTTAGGTTTGTTGGTACCTTGAATATGCCACAACTTTCAGAAATCAACTTAAAGTGAATTTACTATTTAAAGTAATTAAATGACCTTCTTACAGTGGGCCTTTTCGTTGTATGTTGCTAAATGTAACCAACAACATTTCAAACACTTTGAACAGATTGACTTAAGTCAGGAATGAAAATGCTTAAAAAAAATTTGCAATGAAGAAATTATCTTATATAGTCCAGCATGTTCAAGGACTAAGCAACCCATTGCTTGACTTGTGTGAGCCTGAATAACTTTGCTTTGCCAAGTTGTATTGAATCGATTTAAATACCTGTTTTTTACAAGAATAGTTCTTATGGAATATTATCAGTACCAATGTATATGAGTTAATTTTCATTAGCATAAGTAGAATTACTCACTTTAAACCAGCTGTTTGGAAAAAAATTACACTGAAGCACAATGTCTGGTGTTAGCATGTTGCAGGAATATTGTAGCAAATTTTTAAAAGTCAAGAATTTTTTGTACCATAGATCATACATGCATCAGTACATAGTCTAAGCCTATGATGTTCTGGTAGCAGAAATTTCTAGCCAAAACGTACTTTGCATACTAGAATTGGGGCTTATTAAATTGTCATGAACTAATAAAAGGCTGATAACTCACTCTTTGTAACCTTGTTATTGAGGAGAAGTACCTCATAGGTTATGTAGACAGCATTTGCACCACTTTTAGGAGTGAGTCTTTTGAGAAGGGAAGCATGTATGTCAACTAACCTTCAGGATATAAATGAATGTAACAACCACATGCTTATGTTATGTTTTACATTCACAGGGTTGAGGTGTTACTCACACTTAAATGACTCTTGTGAAGTAGCAAATTTAGTCACCACCACACAGACAGCAACGTCAATAAGCAGCTCCCAATACTTCTATGGCTCTTCAGAGAACGTAATCAGAGAAGATAGTAGAAGAGCTGAAAACAGAAGCCCTTTATCTTTCTTAGAACAGTACCAACAGGAACTCAAATTCTTCTCTGGAACTGGGGTAACTGAGAACTATTCTAATGAAGGATTGTGCAAGCCGGGAAATTGCATAAATTTCAGTGATACTCAGGTACAGTTTACATTAATGTATTATGTGTAGTAGGCTGAATAAGCTAGCACAGTATGGGTGAGGGAGAAATGAGGCTCATGCTGAAAGGCATTGAAGACTCGCCCCAAACCGTGTGCCGCGCTCTGAAAAAGTTAACTTTCCGTTGCTTGCAAGTGAAGTTTTCTGCTTGTCGCTACAAAATGCAGACAGTAATGAAACGTGATACCTTGTTATCTCTAGCTGGACCTGTGGTGTGGGTATTGACAGCAGCTGTATGTACTGACTGTACAGTGTCTAATTACCGACGGTAGCAAGCTGTGTGTGTATTTCTGGGATCGATGGTGGTGTCTAACACTTCTGTTACACCTCAATCGAAACTAGGTCAGATTACCCACATGAGACGTTTCTTTGTGCGCGAGTCTTCACACCCTTGAACAAGTACAATGTACGCTAGACATTAGTTTAATATTCTGACAACGGAGCAAATTATAGGCTATGTAGAGCTCCTGAGCACAGGAACAGCAACCTGAGTCCTGACGGTCTCTCACTTCCATGAAGATCCAAGCATTTGTGCCTGTTCAGCTTTGTTCTGGATGTTGAATGATTTATAAACAAGTTATTCAGCAACATATACTGTACAGTGTAGTAGTGAAAGTTGTAGAAAGTTCTGGACCATTCCGGGGGAAGTTCTTTGGAACGCCAAATATGACAAAAATAATACACACTTTACTGTATTATCCTAACATTTCTAATGAATCACTTTGCAGTGCATAATTGACTATCTTGTTATAGTTTTCCTGCTGATGATACAAAGTTTTGTTTTGATGAATTTGTAACCTCTTCTTCTAAACTATTTTGCTTCTTGTTGTTTCTACAGCAAGGTATATTGACTGGACCTGCCTTCACTCTTGTTTATTCTATTGCAAGCATTCCATTTGCCAGACTAGCAGATGCTACATCGAGGGTACGAGTATTCCTCTTGGGTTTACTCCTGACGGGCTTGATGGTGCTTCTCACTACTTTATCTACCACCTATTTGATGCTCCTTCTTGCCAGGATTGGTCTCGGTGTTGGAACAGTAAGTCTGAACACTACAAACCTCTCTACAAACTGTAGAATGTTGTTTCAAAGTTTTACAGTATTTTATTTACAATATAAAAACTTCATAATGTAGAAGTATAACATTGTCATGTATTTTGGTAGTGAAATCCCTACAACTTTGATTTTGAACCTAAATATTTCTTTCATATCATAATTCATATCTCCACAGGCTATTTGCAACCCTGCTGCTATAGCTTTGATTGCTGACTACTTTGATTCCAATGATAGGACCAAAGCCCTTTCTTTCTATCACGTCGGTGTTTATGTTGGTAAGGATCAATAACTCTGTTTGCTGCTCTGTCAATGTACCGGTGCCCTGGTCTGATATTAGAATGGTCCATGTTTGTTATGATGTTTGGCCAAATGCAAATTATACAGGTCTAGGTCAACTTGTAGTCATATATGGTGAAGGGGAGGGGGGAGGGGTACAGGGTGACCACTCTTTGTTCTCTCCCCTTCCATCCCCTTCCCTCCCCCTCCCCAGTTGTTTATGCAAGTCCCTGTGATACTGGTGCATGCATGTCAATGTATCGGTGCCCTTGTCTGATATTAGAATGTTCCATGTTTGTAGTGATGTGGGCCAAATGCAAATTATGCAGGTCTATGTCAACTTGTAGTCATATATGGTGAAGGGGGGGGGCGGGGTACAGGGTGACCACTCTTTATTCTCTCCCCTTTCCCAGTTGTCTATGCATGTCAGGCCTGTGAAACTGGTGCATGCATGTAACGATTGTGTTCATTTCTGTACAGGTGGAGCAGCTGGCTATGCTCTCAGTGCAATAACTACAGAATTTTGTTGGAGATGGGCGTTTGGTTCATTAGCCATCACTTCGACTGTCTGTATCCTCCTAGCTCTTTTTACTCTTCATGAACCTCAGCGGGCCACAATTTCACCTTTGTTCGGTAAAACTTATACCCTGAAGGTTAGTATAACAGTATAATGCCATAAAATATTTTGTATATCAGGCACTTTCATATAAATCACAAGGAAAAAAATGCTTCATTTATACGTGGAATTATTGTTATTTTGATTATTTCTGAGTCCGAGCAAAGTTATATATGTTAAGAATAGTTATCCTTCCTGTCAACGCCCAGTGAGGGAGGCATTTTCGAACTAGTCATTGTAGTCCAGATGATATGTAACTTGTTAAGTACATGTGATGATAAAGGTTATGAAGTAAATAAATATAAAAAATAATAATAGAAACACCAGAAAGTTTTGTGTACTTTGGGAAATGAATAGAAAATAACAGCAAATGCTACACTTGCAGTTTTAACATAGTCTCAAATTACAAACATATTTGAATTTGTATTTGGGTCGTAAGTTTGCGTATAAGTCATCACTTCACATGTGATATGGATACATAGCCTAACTTGAACACCCCTCAATGTAAACTTAGATAAATATGTGGTTACAAACCCTTTAGCCGCTCCTAAGAAGTAAAGAACACAACCAAAAAGTTAACTGATGAAAATATTGCCTCCCACAAATCTTATTGACTGTTATTCTTTCTTTTTTCATTTTAACCTTTTTTACTCCTTGCCCTCCCCTTCACTCACTCACCTCAATCTCTTGTTTTACTAATGCATTCGACTACAGTACAGTTTATATCCAGTAAACATATTGACCTCCCAATTCGTATTTTACAGGAAACATTGTTTCGTCTGAAGACCTGCAAGCCTTTCTTGGTGCTCTGTATCGCTGCTGGAGTAAGAGCTATCGGAGGTTATGCCTTGGGAGCTTGGCTGGCTACCTACTATGCTAGGGTGCTTATGTTGCCATCCAGACAATTTGGTTTCATCTTAGCTATTATTGTCTTTCTTGGAGGTGGGATGAGTTCCTTGGCTGCCGGATATTTAGCTGACAAGTAAAGTAACTTTTTTTTCTTTGACATATTTGCAAATAGTATTTAATAATATTTGCTTTTTATATAGCGCTTTATACCAGCGATAGGTCTCAAGCGCTTTACAGACGTTATATTACCCCTGGTCAATGATAACCTGTCCCAGAAACAAGCCCTCCAGTCCGCAGCAGTTATATACTGCGCCCATATGAAAATGTAATCAGACTCAGTAGTAAATTCATGAATGATTGATTTAAAACAAATTCATTGCTTACTGCTCCCCTCTTTCTACCTAAGTAAATGGATAGTTTCTAGATTTTAGAAAACAACAGTATATTCAGATACAATCTTGTAAGAAATGTTTCAATGAAGCTGTCCTATCATCTTCATTTCTAAAATTTAATGCACCGTTGCTTTTTGTTTTCAATACTTCATTAAATGGTAGAAAATGTAAAAAGTTCTTTGAAATGTAATTCTTAATTTTAATAGACAAAGTTATCAGTTAGAGTTACCAATCTGTTTTTCTAATACTATTTAGGTGTTCAGAAGATCATAGACCAGCCAAGGCTTACATCATCACAATCACTCAACTGTTAGCAATACCATTTACAGTTGCTGCACTACTGGTGCATGATCCTAGAGTGTCTTATTCAATGTTATTCTTGGCTTACTTGGCAGCAGAGACATGGTTGGGAGTGGCATCAGCCATCGTACAGGTAAATTAATAATTTGAAAATAAATAATAAAAATTGAAACCTAGCCTAGATTGTGAAAATGCATACATACTGTAGAGATAGTTTTCCAAATAAGATGCGGTAAGGGGAAAACAAATTTATCATAATTCACATTTAAAAAGGAATAGGTCCATCCATCTAAAAAAGTGTCAACCAAAATGAGGTTGACCTTTTTTGTTCTTTCTTGAGAGATTGGTCCTCATTCAGAATTATCTGCTAATGAAATGTTTGAAGAAAGTGTAAAATAAGGGTGTTGTTTACAACGATAGTCTTTTTTTATTGTCACTGTTATACTGAAATGAACTCAAAACGACAAAGCTGCAATGTTAAGACTTACCATTCTGCTTTATTCATAACCTTATTGAAGATTAAAAGGTCAGTTGTTTTCATTTTACAGGATTTGTTTTCCCCAAGCATGAGAACACAAGCAACAGCAATTTATATAACAGTCTACACCATTATTGGTGGCTGCATCGGTCCAATCCTGGTACGTCTCATTTTTTTTTTTTTTAATGGATTTTGATAACATTTTCAAGACTTTTTTTATTTTCTAAAAATCTCAACTGTGGAGGTCAGTTAGCATGACTAAGTTAAGTTTTGTTTACAAATAAGGAAGTAATAGTGGATAGCAAAATTGAACATAAATGTAAGTCCATTTATCAGATTTCTATAATTGCCTGTTTACTGAGAAGAAATCAAAACAAGAAAATCAAAAAAGCATTTGCTCAGCCTATTCCATCAGATTTAATTATTTAAGATGATATTTAAAACAGGCATATATGTTTGCAAATCCTTAACTAGGTATTCTCAGTAAGTGTTCAAAAATATGACTATATCATTTTTTGTTTTGTTTTGTGTTTACTCTGTTTGTAGGTTCCTGTTATCATGAATGCCTCTCCAGAGTGGAGCTATTGTGACCGCGGTGTCGGCTACTCCCTCAGCATTGTGGTTACATTCAGTTACATTGTGTCCGCAGTTTTCTTTGCAATTCTGGGATATCTGATGAAAGACGAAGAACCTCCGTCTGATGAGGCCATTGTCATGTCTTATGAGACAAGTGATATGGAACAGGACATATCCGCAGAAGCTAGTTACCATGCCTAGGTAAACTCAAATAGGGATGTAACCACCAGGGATATAAAAATATGCATCTCAAGGGAACAGGACATATCCACAGAAGCTAGTTACCATGCCTAGGTAAACTCAAATAGGGATGTAACCACCAGGGATATAAAAATATGCATCTCAAGGGAACAGGACATATCCACAGAAGCTAGTTACCATGCCTAGGTAAACTCAAATAGGGATGTAACCACCAGGGATATAAAAATATGCATCTCAAGGGAACAGGACATATCCACAGAAGCTAGTTACCATGCCTAGGTAAGCTCAAATAGGGATGTAACTGCCAGGGATATCAAAATATGCATCTCAAGGGAACAAGACATATCCACAGAAGCTAGTTACCATGCCTAGGTAAGCTCAAATAGGAATTTTACCACCAGGGATGTCATAATATGCATCTCAAGGGAACAAGACATGTCCACAGAAGCTAGTTACCATGCCTACATAAAGCTAGAGAAGGGATGTAACGACCAGGGATGTCAAAATATGTCTCAAGGGAATAGGACATATCCACAAAAGCTAGTTACTATGCCTAGGTAAGCTCAAATAGGGATGTAACCACCACAGATGTCAAAATATGTCTCAAGGGAATAGGACATTTCCACATAAGCTAGTAACCATGCATACATAAGGCTAGAGAAGGGATGTCACCACCAGGGATATCAAAATATGCTAGTTACCAAGGCTACCTAGCTAATCGAAAGAAAGCATTTAGTTGTACCTTGAGTATGAAATAGCTCCAGGACAATCCTGCAGATGTGCAGACAATCCATTGGATGAACTGTAATGACTTGTAACAGTATAGCAAAATGCTCTGTGACTTTCCTTGTTTTGAAACAAATTAAGTTAAAATCACTTATACCTGACGACAGATTTTTTTCTTTTGTGTGTTTTTTTCCACCGATTGCGATGTGTAATTTATAAGGAAAGTAACAGTGAATCACTACCAATTTGTATCTTCTTAATTTGTAACTCGGTTATACATCAACTGAGTATAAAACATTGCACAAGTTGATATTAATACAGGGTTTATTTGTAAGTTGTGATTAATATGATGGAAATTTCCTGTAACATCACCAAATGTCACCCACAGCAGAGCATGTGAAGGACGTTTATAGTGATGTAGGGAGAGCAATATATCTGAACTAAGATTGTTACATGCCAGGTGTGTTGAGAAGTACCAAGGGATAAAGATCACAAGAAGTTTTCAGTGGTCATTGTAAATTTCCAGCTCTATGAATTCTTTGTAATATCTGTTGTTTTTTGTACACATACATAAATGTGTTGCCGTAATCGGGCTTTGTCTTATGTACTTATGTACAGATACAGCTTTCAACCAGATGCTCCTTAAACATTGTTCTTTTATTTTATTTTACTTATTTCTTATATATTGTTTGGCTATATCTCATGTTTCTGTTTGAGGACAATTTTACAATGTGTGCTTTATGAGCTGCTGCCAGGGCTAGTCAAGATATTCAATTATATGTTTGCAGTTATTGCTGCAACTGAGTATAATATTGTAACATGATAATCTATTCTGTCAAATATTTTTATCTTGTTTTTTTTGTAACTATGCAATCATATTTTTACATCAGTCCATGTTATAATTTGTTACAAGTAATTGTTAGTTCACTTAAACCAGGGTAGCAGTTCTGTGTTTAAATCACACACAACCAGACCAGCATGATTTTAGGATGCATGCTAGTGAATGAGTCTAAATATCCTTTTCCATTCTTTTACTGCTTTAATCAAGCATTAAAAGTAACTTTTAGCCTCTTTGATAGGAATGACAAAAACGTTTTGGTGTTCTACAGTTTTATCCAAATCACCAAAATGATTCCCGTTTTTTATTGTTTCTAGTACATTCCCTAAGGGTACTATCTTTTCTTTCTATTGTAACTACATGCTACTGTTAAGATATCAGTACTGCTATAGGTCTACCATTTGCCAAAATGAACATGCTATTTAAATGTTTTTACTTCAGAAATTGCCAAATGATCCACATTTTATTTGGACATATTTTAAAATATGTTTTTACTTCAGAAA
>JAIPMN010007276.1:14167-27637 GCA_020650975.1 Apostichopus californicus
AAACTATAAAAAAAAAAAAAAAAAAAGACTTTCTTGTGATAAATACAAATTTGCATTCATCTATTTACTGTCAAGAATAGTTAAGTCCTACTCATGGTATAAAAAAAAATCAAGTGAATTTAACCGAGGTAAAATCGACCAACCTTGTTATAGGTCTATTGTCATCACAGCATTAATTTACCATACCACAATTACAGTAATGTACAACCGCTCGAAAAACAAAACAAAGACCTAAACTGACCGAATGAAATGCTTGTTTTGGCATATTATCAGTTACCATCATTGTTTTTTTCTGCCTTTATGTGAAAGAGCATACTTCAAAGTACAGATGGTGTGAAAATAAGGAGGATTGAAGGTGATATAAAGTAGTTTAGAAATTCTTAGGTTAAATGTGGATATAACTACGAGTGGAGCAGAAGGAAAGGTTGGGGTTCGGTATACTAAATTAACTTGCTCCTCTTCTAGCTCAAAATCTAAACTGTCACGATATGAAAATGTGTTAGTGCCAACACGGGCTAATCCGTCAGCTATCATGTGGTGGGTAGAATATGCCAGTTGAAAACTTCTATATATGCTCTAGCGGGCCTTGAGAGTGACGAATTTAGTATGCAAGTCAATGGAACGACTAACTGTTTATTATTTCCTTTTCCGTCCCACCGGAGTTACAGTCGATTGAGGCGCGCTGGCAAACAATACTCCAATCGAACAATACACGCGTCCAGTTGCCCTGGTATCATATTTGTTATTACGCAATAAGCGTGAGACGCTCAATATCTTGTACTGTTTGTTATACACACATACAGAGTACATGTTGAGTGTGTGTTGATAATAAGACACTGTATCGTTTCTTCGTTGTTATCAAATATAAAGGGTCTTGAAGGACCTACCAATTGAATTCCAGATGTAATCAAATCAACTTAAGGACTCGGGTGATTGTAAAGTTTTTACGAGTAAAAGCTGTACATTATTGCACTTACTCAGTGTATCATGGAGGCCAACACCCTGAGGTAGGTGCAGCTTCATTTGTTTTTCTTTTGTGTGTGTATTTTTCCACCGATTGCGATGTGTAAACAATTTTTAATGTTACCTTGATAGTGATACATATGTGTGGTGGTCAATGTTAGCTACTAATGAATTATTTTATTAGCTTTTCAAAGCACGTGACTTCATCCTTGAAATCATGACTTGGCAGGTCATGCTGTTCTTCGGCGTAGTAGCTAGTTTAAGGTATTCGTAGTTAAACAACAACACCAATGAGATGATAATATAATGCACACATATTTCATTCTAATAAATATACGTCTTAATAATAAGTTAAGTATAGCCAGACTAGTAGACCTTCGTCTGGTGAGTGTGGGGGGGGGGGGGTATATCCATGGCTCGTGAGAATCTCTTCTCATATACATCGGCATATAGTAGCTAGTATAGATCAGTTTTGATAAGATATGATCTGATATCATTTACGACACAGACATGCAGAGACGAGGAACAACAATCAGCAACTCATCTACTTGTGAGGCACGCGTAGGCTATATACTCTTTATAGTGCATATAAGAATGTGTTGTAACTGCTGACACAAGTTTTCTTATACAAGTAGCTGCTTCCCTTTCAATTAATAACACAAACTATCAGTATATACCATTGCTAGTTGAATATCTTTTCACACACTAGCGGGGGCTTTTTGTGAGAACCACCTCCCCCTTATCTCATATAAAGTGCATCTCCCAAGATAATGATGATTTATCATCTTCCTCTAGATTCTTATACATATGCAGGAATTAATAAACATACTTAAGAAAGACATATTTACGTAACCATATGCTGTAAAAGTGGTTTAGAATAATAGGTGTTCATGTTTATCTTAAGAGAGTTTCTTACGGTGGTTCTGAAGGGACAGGCGAGTTGAAGACTTGTTAGTGTACGATCACCGTAACTTTTCCATTTGACAAATATCATATGTTTTGACGTGTTGTCAAGTTACGTACAACATAGCAAGTCGAAATATATGATAATTTTCGTCAAGATGAAACGTTAGCGTAACTTTCCTTTCGACAAAAATCATATTTTTGACGTGTTGTCAAGTTATGAACGACGCAGCAACTGGGCAAAGCTATAATTTCCGTCAAGATGTAACGTTAGCGTAACTCGTCAACTGGACAAAAGTATACACATTTGTCGTGTTATCGTGTTATACTAACACGCTAAGTCTATAGCCTGTCCCTTCAAATCCACCATAGTTTCTACATAGCTAACTGGCTAACACGGTTACTTATAAATGTTCTTTGTCTTTGTTTCGCACAGTGAGCTTTTCCGGCGCAACTCAGCATTGCCATATCTCAGACCATGTCCAACGTATCTTTCATTTAACGGCATCGTATAGACTACGTTAATGACATCATGAGGCGATCCCGTTCACGTAGCCTGCCGTCACCTAACGAAGAGAAGTCCCGCCAAGGATCGTCCTATCAAAAGACATCTAGGCGTCGCTTTGTCAGTTCTACTCCGAATCCTTCGCGGAAGCCACACCCGGTCGACGTAACATCTGTCCAATCGGAGTCTGTTGGCAGACCTTACACCACCTTACCTCGGATTCCTAAAGATTCATTCATGAGTACTGTTGTTGAAACTTCTAATTCTAATTTTAAATTTGGATCAGATGATGAAGCTCCTCATTCGGAGAGAGTGTTGAGCGCAGCAGCAGTACTCTGGCGGAAGAAACTATTACATGACGTCATATTGGCTGTCGGGCATCACCGCATAGGCGCTCATCGGTTAATACTTGCTGTATGTAGCGGATATTTTAAGGATTTGTTCACCAACGAAGAGAATGACGACTGCGAAGAGTCTAGCTTAGTATATACACTACATGGACTAAGTTACGAAGCGTTGAAGATTCTAATGGAGTCAATGTACACATCACATCTTAATGTAACTTACAGTAACATTTACGAACTCCTAAATGCTGCTATCTATCTCAAGGTTCCCGTAGCTGTAAACAAATGTAAAGAATTTCTACTACTGAACCTATGTGCTGATACATCTCTTCGAACATTAACTGTTTCGCATGCATTTGAACTTTCTGAAATACTTGAACAAGCTGCGCAGATTGCAGCCATGAATTTCCTTTACGTTGCTGAGACCGACGAATTTCTTGAGATGGAAGAAACCCCTTTGAAACATCTTTTAAAAAGGGATGATTTAAAGGTCGATTCAGAACTAAAGGTATTCAGAAAAGTACAGAGGTGGATAGAAAGCGATATGGATAATCGGCTGAATAAATCATCTGCTAACGTTTTAAGTTTAGTAAGATTGCCTATGATTAAACCGACAGATTTAGTGGATCATGTTGAAAGTGTCGATTACTTGATGCAAATACCCGAGTACCAGAACCTTGTGAAGGAAGCACTACATTATTACTGCTTACCATTGAGGCAAAGCGTTCTGCAATCGCCGAGAACAAATCCAAGATCCGTAGTTAGCTTGAAAACGATTGTTTCTTTGGGAGGCCAACCACGCAAAGCTAAGGACGGTGTTTCAAAGGAAGTAAGGTATTTGAATCCACAAACACGTAACTGGAATACATTGACGAAGATGCCTCAACCGCGCCATCATCACGCAGGTAAGTACCAAATGGTCACGCTATTCACGTGGTCATGACGTCACCACATTTGACTTTGAGCGATTACGTCTTACACATTATGGAAAAAAATATACAAGAGATTGTATCAATTTAATCACAGAAAGTAAGAAATACTAGTTTCACGTGAGATTTCATTTGCTTACATGTCTCATGGATGCAGTGATTTCACAAGTGATTTTATTATTGTTCAGATGGTAATTAGAGAGTGAAACGTCTAATGAGGGACAAGTGCTTCTCATTATGAATTTTATTTGATTTACGAATAAAACAAATCTGTATTCTGCATTTCCAGAGGTAATGTTTAAAAGGGGCCGTCTCGTGGAGTATACATTATTCGTAGTAGTCTTGAGAGGGTTGGTAATGGGGGAATTTTAATTCACGCATCTGTATGAAAACTCCGTTTTTTATATACTAAATATTTCCATAACTAAATCCACTAGTATAGTACTTGTTTTATACAATTTTTTGCACCACAGTTGCGGTTTTAGGGGGATTTCTGTATGTTGCAGGTGGACGTGAGCGAACTAGCCCCACCGACCACCCTTTGAAAACTGCCTATCGATATGACCCAAGAACAGACTCCTGGATCAAAATCGCTGATATGTTACACGGAAGAGAGAGTTTTCAGCTTGGAATTTTAAAAGAAATGATCTACGCAATAGGTAATTGTTCAATTATCGACGTTTTGGAGGTCACATGAGTGGAGAAAAAGTTATCAACTTATTAAGAAATTGACACATTTAGACTCGGATATTAAGGTATTGTGTATTGGCACCTCAATATCTAAGATGTATCTGAATATATGTGAATATCTCATTTCGGCTAAAACTCAGTTCAGTCTTTCGATGTCAATATCTCAATATCTAGTTACAAAGCAACACGATGCTCATAATTTCTTTCTCAATAGCTCAATGACGCCAGAAAAGCTTAATATATTATCAAGCCTACTCTCTGTCATAATTTAATTATAATATGTGCAGTGATATGATCGCTTCAACATAACAATGCAAACAGTAACAATCTAAGATAGCGCCCTCGAAACTGAAAGTTTAGGGTTGGATCGCTAACCGCCCGTCGGGAAAAATGAGACTTACTTTACTTAACGTAGCCCATGTTTATAATAACAAGCGCACGTATAAATCATGCAGCATTGCTATAACATCGCATTGAATAAAATCGGTGTCTTTTACAGGAGGACGTGTTGATGACAAGACTTCTTTAGCCGATGTAGAGCGGTATGATCCATTCAAAGATGAATGGGAAGAGGTTGCACCCTTAACCGATCCACGTCGGTGTGTTGCAGTAACTACGCACAATGAACTCCTCTATGCAATGGGTGGTTCTGGTAAGAGCATATTTTTGTCTTTAATATACACTAGTAACCTACAACCATACATAGTGTTATAATTACATCAACGAGGTCATTTTTTTTTATATTGTCTTAATTCAGTTGATTGTGGGCTTTAACTGAAAATACCACAAATTAAGTATCTGTTTTCAGTTTGATAAACAACAATTTCTTAAAGTGTTTTTTTGATCGCAGTTTTTCACAAATTAAGTACCTGTTTACAGTTTGATAAACAAGAGTCAATTAATATGCAAAAGTGTTTTTGGTTGCTGTATCGCATAATATACAAACATAAAGAATCTCATTACGCTGCATAACTTTATAAATTCTGTCTGTATCGAGTGTTGTCTGTAGCTATATATTGCAGGGGTAATTATGCTGAGAGCCTCCGTCAAGTATTTTTCAGGCTGTTTGCCAATAAAATATATTCGTTCTCTTTCACAGGCCAGGGAAAAATTTCTAGTCGAGTTGAATGTTTTGCTGCAGATGTCAACACATGGAAAACACGTAGACCTCTTCAGGTTCCCCGGATTTTTGGACTTCTGTCTCCTATTGGTGATCATGTGTATCTGGCTGGTGGTGCAACAGTTGGTAACAATGGTGCTTTGTGTTGTGCACCTCACATTGAGAAATACCACCCCAAGTCTGACACATGGATTACTTTATCAAAGATGGTTACACCACGGGCAGAGGCAGGTTGCACTGTCCTCGAGAAACAAATCTACTACCTGGGAGGATACAATTGGGATACCAAGTCATGGGTGCAAACAGTTGAAGCATATGACACCACAAATGATAAATGGGAAGAGTTAGGGAATTTCCCTAAGGCCTTCACTGGTATGGCATGTTGTACATTAACTCTCCACAAGCTCCCTTGATATATATACAATTAAAGCCTCCCTTCGTCAACTACAAGATGGAACTTGTTAGCATAACATGGGACAAATTTCCAAAATGCCGATGTGTTAAATATCGACAATGATTCAGGTATATCCTCTGATGAGTTATGGATGAAATTGAAATACTATGCTATAAAGAGGAACAAACACCGTACCTCGTCCATTATGAATGTTGGTTAAAGTCGTGTATATATGCATGACACTCTAATAAACTACTAAAAAGAAACTTCGTTTTTGCAGTTTTTTTATTTTTACATATATTTTTATATAATGGAATATTCAAGTCAAACAGAAGTGGGCATGGCTGAAAGATAAACAAGAAGTTAAACTTGGTGCTAAAAATGCTGAAAGAACTAAGTTGCTGAAATTGCATAGTATTAGTAACTTCCAAAGCCATTTCCCACATTGGTAAACAATTACAAAAAGTCAAAAGTATGTTAACAGCAACTCTAAACATGTTAAGAAAGAATATATGAAAAAACAGTCCTTTGCAAAGTCTATATCAAAGTACTATGTAACAGGGTGTAAAATTTCTTGTTCCATTATGTGGTTTAATTAGGTCTGAAATCACAAGAACTACCGCCAAATGAAATAATTAATGTACTAAAGCTCTGAGTCCCATGAAAACCACATTCGTGTTGTGAGACAATCAAATGTGTAAGCATCTCCTGAGAACAGAGACATAATATGGCAAAAAATCCCAACACTAAAACAAAGTAAGCAATCTCTGCAAATTTTACACAAATCATCAAGTTGAATAACCACACCAAATCAAATAACCACATATATCATTAACAAGGCTTAGCATTACAGAAATGAAGTTTATAGTTCAATATTGGTGCTCATACTTCAAAGGTGGGGGAGGGGGGCGGGGGGAGGGGGATGGGCAGGGAGGGCAAAAAGATACAATTTGAGTATTGTTCACTACTGCTAAATTTCTCCTATAAAATGGAAGGCTGAGGATGATATTTTACAAGTTGCTACAATGTTGGCAGTGCAGTATGGAACCTCTCTGGCATTGCAACTGTTGATCTCCTATTGAACAAAGACCATATTTGGTGCAATTGTGTCAAAGGAATATGTGAAGTCAAGAGAGTAGCTGATGATTCTAAGATACACCCCATTCCAAAATCTCATAAATATAAGAGATTTTTTCATAAATGCCTCAACCTCTCTGTTAATACAGCGAGGTTCTATTTGCCATTGTCAAGAGGGATAGAATACAATAGTTGTGTGTAAGCTATTAACACTTTGCTATATTGATATGTTAACGTTAGCAGAGAATTGCCTTTTTCTTCGGATCATAATGAGATATAGCACTGCTTTGTATCATGATGACATCCTTATTACACACAAATATATAAATAAGCTAGCAGCCCCTCATAACACCTATAAGCAGAACAAGCACAACATATATATGAGCTTAATTTGCAAACAAAGCACAAAAATTAGCAAAGGTTGTTGATGGCACTGTACACAAATATTTAGAACCTGCACCTAATGAATCCTGGAAAGTTATTGGGATACTGTAAAATTGCTATAGGTTTTCATCTACACCATGTTATTATATATAAGCATGCTTAGCTAATACTGCTTTACAAGCACAAAAAGGCAATTCTCAGGTTTCTTAGTTTTCCACTGATCTTGATATGCACAAACTATAACTAGGCACCAGTAAAGCTACACTCGTCCTTAGTATCAGAACCATCTTCAGGTGCTTCTTAGTGCAGAGCTTGAAAAGAACACATTTGAGAAATTCAGCTGTTGAAAAAGACAGTATAACTTAGGCTGGATTTAAAAGGAGACAGGGAATTTGTGATAGCTCCATGGCAACATCTGTTGTATTATTGTTTTGAAGGTGTCAATAAGGATGTAAGACCCATGATGGCAACTTGAAAGATATTTATACAACAATAATGCTTGTAGACACCATATCTAGATTAAGACAACATCTTAAAAGAAAGCCATTGCTACATTTCTATTGTGAAATCTCATCTTGCATCACCTTTACTGGGAAGTAAGCATAGCGTGCATTTTACAGATCTGTTTCCAGCAGAGTGTCCAGAGTTAGACATTTTCTTCTTTAAAAAATGATAATGTTAACATAGAAAATGGATAAGATCACTATTAAGTAGATCAAATTTAGATTAGAAACTTTTGTCTACAGAATGTGCTTCTATCGTACTGCTAATCTTTACAGAGTTTTTCTCACATGTATTTAGCACTGCCTTATCATTTGTTGGTTTTTGCAAAATGCCTCTTGCTCAGAAGGAAACTGTTGGCACACATAAAATCCTTTTAGTAAGCTATGCAAAAGAGTTTGAATTCCCATCATACACAGTTTGGAGAACAAAACAAAGGTTAGAAACACTAATATTTGCAGGCAAGTTTAAGTAAGATAGCCTACAGAGTGTCTCATTGTTTTGGGTTGGGGGGGGGGGGTAGCTACTGCCAGTACAGAAACACATGTCATGGTATTTGCCAATTAAACTGATTTCATTTAATACCCTACCCAAACAGGGTGGACTGGAAACTATGTGCAGGAGGATATCATGTTATTTGATATGTGACTGACATTGAATTGATACACCATACATGACCATTTATTTCAGTATTGCCAGATAACCTGATGGTGGCTTGCTTTCAAGTTCTCGTTTAATTTTCTAATGGTGCATGTCAAGACTAAATATACCTTCCCACAAGAAAGGTAAAAATGACTAAGCCTAGCCAATGTCCATAGAATGTTACAATACTGACAGTAACACCACTTGTAGGCTTTGTTGTTGCAGTGTGTTGTGGATCATCTCCAGCAGCAGTAGAGTGAGCTTCAGCAGCTTCTGTTGAGACAGGATCTTGTCCTCCCCCATCTGTCATTGTTTCAGTGGAGCCTCCCTCTGCTTGTGTTCCTGTGTTATCTGCTTGTGTGTTATCTTCTCCTGTGTTATCTGTTTGTGTGTTATCTTCTCCTGTTGGAACATGAGATGTTACCCCCAAAGATACTGTGTTACTTGCATCAGTGACTGCTGCATCAGTACTTGCATCATTCAAGGTTGTGGCTCCCACTGAAACACCTGACTCTACAATGATACAAAAAAAAAGAAGAAGGATTAAGCAAACTCGAATGATTAATTTCTTTGTATACTGATTTCTTCCTTTTATGTTATTTTCTGAAATACCTATGTTGTGTGAACATTCAAGAAGACATAAAGCACACATAATGCACATATTATAGGAATGTTAACTATAGATGTAAACAAGCAACCAAAAGATCTACAATGGAATATATTTCCATTTGCTTGAGCTTATGGCACAAACATAATTTATGTTATTATCACTGACAACATACCACACTTAGTAAGTGTAATGTGGAGACCATTTACACTTTAGCAAAAACAAAAAGGAAAATAATATGTTATGTCACTTTTAGATACATTTAAAGGAACACCAAAAGCGAGGTATCCTTCAATTGGAAAAACATTACCCTTGGGGAGCTGAACATTGCTTATAAGCACCTATATCCCCTTAAATGATGTTGGTTGGACTTGGATTTATACATTTTTAATGCTGCTTCCATGTTCATAAAGTCTGTGTGTGCATTAAGTATAGCTATCAAATAGAAACTATTTTCCACTTGGTCACAATGCACAGCTTAATCAAACACCAACTTGTTTGTGAATCACTCTGGCATTTTTTACACTTAAACCAGAAATAAACTCATAGAACATCGCCTCAAGAAAGTAACAATGCACAATCACACTGCTGAAGAACTATAGTATCACTACTCGGGCATTTCTTATTTAAATATTTACCAGTATGATATAGATTATAAACTAACTTATTCACTGCATTAGATGCTAGATCCAGTACTGCCCATGAGAACCTTTGCTGTGAGATTCTGCCTCCATATTTCTAGCTTACTAAATTATCATTAATGTTATTAACTTGAGCTACATAGTACTGTAAATTACATAAGAGGAAAAAGAATTAGGGCCCAAATTAAAAGCCCAACTGAATGGTCTGTAAATTCACTTTTATGCTGGGAGTCTTGTTTTGCACCAATGATATCAAGTATATTCTGTTTTTACAAATTTAATAAAATATTTTAATACTTAAAACAGCTGAGGCAATATTCACTAACATTCATATCTAATTTTTGGGTTTTTACCTGACTATTTCCACTGGGTGAGTGTTTAATGAAAACTTGTCTGTGAATTAACATATGCATGCTGCCAATTATATCTGACCGTGCTTACCAGGTTAAAATGATCTGATTTACAAAATCTCTTTGACTAAAACATCTCTGATCAACTGCACTACAGTATATTGAAGTGCATAAGCATTTATGTATGCATATCTTTGTTGGCAAATAGACTAGGGTATAAAGATAGGTCATTCAGTGTCACATCAGGGATGGCTATTGCTGGACCCTCTCCAAAAATCCACCCTCATTGCATGCTTAGTGCACCATGAAATAAGCATATTTCAGTTGCATTACTTCAAATTGGCCAATTTATCACACTTTGAAATTCTGCAATGTGTCACCACGCACAGTGTGAAATTTGGCAATTTCTTGATTTTTCAAGGTCTCATTTCTCAGCAATTAAACATCCTCCTACCTTTCTATTATAGACTCCTATAGACTCTATCCCATAGAATAAAAAATTAAAATACTTAGGCTATAAAAGCATTCTCTTGTGGAGTTAGGTCAACATAAAAGAGTGAAAATGTTCAATTTTGGTTTTTTTATTCTCTAAAAAATGTGCTGTTTTTAGTGATAAATTGCTCCTACACTATTGCTTCAGGGTACTTAAATCTTTCAGGGATAATTATGTCTAGTCCAAACAAAACAAAATAATTATTACAATGCTTTCCTGTCATATATTTGCAAGTTGTGCAGCTCTAATGTTGTTATCTTATTCTGCAATTCAGCATGAGGAAGATGTTTTGATGTTAAAAATTTACCATTATAACCATATGAAAGCTGTGAGGATTTTTTACTTTAATTATAACTATAAAGTTGTTACAATTGACCAAATTTCAAGGTTCCAACTTTCCTCAATATTAATTTATGAGGTTGTAAAGTTGCTCTGATGTCTTTGACAGCCAGTAACTCAAAATGCATCATGTTGAAAAAAATCTATTTTTTGTAGAAGAGATATAGTACCACCATGTTTGTACTAACACTTTAGGATGGTATTTTGACTTATTTGTAAATGTAAAATTCTCAAAGTTTGGGATTTTTTTTATAAGAAAACGTTTTTGCCTGCTTGCTGTTCCACATGTTTTTGAGCCTGGGTATTGTACTTCAAGGTCATTCAATTAAAACTGTGCAGATGTCAATGTCATATAAACAAATAACATTTTTAATGTACTGTCTGCTTGGGGTTTAATTCACTTAATTAAATACTTTACTAAGACTTTTAAAGGCTTTTATTTTCCATTTCATGGGATAGAGTCTATAGGCTTCTGTAATAAAGAGGTAGAGGATGTTTAATTGCTGAGAAATGGCCAATTTTGAAGCAATGCAACTGAAATTTTTGAATATGCTCCATGCATAGTGTTCCAAGCAAATTTGGAAATTTTTAAAATAGGTCTAACTGCAACATACTCCAAAATTTGGTGATTTGACATGGATGCCCCACGTAATAATATAACAAAATTGTCTACTGTTTTTTCTTCTGAAGCAAATATTCAGTTCTAGCACATTTTAGCTGATATTACATTTTCATATACTCATAGCTCATTTTGTGTATGGAAAAGGACACCTGGAATAGTTTATTTGTCTACATATGACAGTTTAGAGTGGGGTCACAAATAAACTATTGAGGAATATTTTATCACAAATATCACAATTCTAAGTTATAACTTACCAGAGCTGCCTTGTGTAGACACAATGTCTGATGTCTGAGCAAAGCAGAGTTGATGGCATAATGAACTCAACACACAAATCATGATCAAACATTTCTTCCAAATGTTGCCCATGATGTAAAATATTCTCTGCTTCTTGTGGTAAAAACAGAAAAGCTGAAATTTAATAGAAAAGAAAAACAAAAAGTGAAAAACAAAAACAGTTCATATATTAGACATAAAAGTTGGACTAAAATTGCCTTCTGCATCATGTGTATGTTATTATCACTGATAATATTAAAAGATTCTGGGCATTGAATTCTGGGCATTAGAATCACTGAGATTGAGAATCAAATTCAACTCATTAATCATTAGCTCAACATTTAACATTCAATTGATGGAATAGGGCCTAGGCCTTCATCATATTATCATGACATGAGTGGCAGTGGCAGTTTCAAATTCATATGAAAACAAAATTTGTGATCTAGGCCTAGGCTTAATGCAGAAAGGTAAGATGTACATTAAATCATCCAAATTTAGCATGTCAGGGCTTGCTCAATGTCACTAACTAGTCTTGCTTAATCCTACGTTTAACAGTAACTAGAAAATAGTAAAATATAATAGTAATGATATTTCCAAAGGGGCTGGATAAAGAACCCACTCTGACAACTGAGGCTTTATTGCCACAAATTTGAGGTAAACATATTCAGTTCCACTAGCCTAGGCCTAGCCTACATGTTTTGCAATATTTGTAAGTTTGGTAACAATTACAATTTGTAAGTCTGGTACTTATAATATTTGAGTCTGGTAACATTAACAATGAAATGAAATAAAGTCGTGTCACAATATCGCTAGCCTAACTTGTTTTAGCTTAGGCTAGGCGTAGCCTATCCTGCTACTGTGAAAAGGATTAATTTACTTAGGCTAACCTAAGTTAAGCCCTCACTTTGTCAGGCTTGACGTTTGGCTACGACAAGGTCGGATCAGGAAAGAAGTTAGATATGCTTAGGTTACGCTAAAGTTAGGCTCTAATTAAGATAGGAACTAAGTTAGAGGAAGACATATCTCAAGTCCCCAGTTGACCTAGGCCTAGCACGCCTATCGTATAGGATACTAGAGTACTGAAGCCTAACAAAGTTAGCTAACCTATGCCTTAGTTAAATTTCAAAATCCAATGTACTTAAAGTAAGAAGGGTAAAGTTTAGGTTCTCTAGCTTTAAGCCAAACTCGTCAAACCTAATGGTGAATCACCTTTTCTAATGATGAAGACTAGAATTTCTCGTCAATGTTGTCAATAAAGTTATGATGAGAGAAATAGAAATGCGTCTAAAGTACGAGTGTAAGAGTCAGCTAAGGTGTGAGGTCTAGCCAAGCCACGCGTATGTACATGGCACGTTCGTTTAAAATATTCTTGATCAGTGCGTGAAAGTACATAATATACGTACTTGGTTGCGACGCAACGACGCACAGCGCGAAGAACTGTCTTGCGCATGCTCATTGTGCGGCAAAGCAAATCTTCGCGCAGACGTTGGAAACAAACGCCGTGATTGGTCGAAAGTTGGGCTATTACATATTCGTCTTACATAAAGCATTATAAATTTATTTGAATAATAATAATAATAAATAAGACTTATATAGCGCCAAATCAGTAGACAAAAGCCACTGCTCAAGGCGCTTTACAAAGAAAACAGATTAATTTACAAAAGAACAAGTGAAAAGATGGGTCTTAAGTAGA
>JAIPMN010007278.1:650-11665 GCA_020650975.1 Apostichopus californicus
AGGGGGTTGTAGGGTGTCATGGGTAGGGTATGGTTTGGTGGGGGGGGGTTTGATAATGTTGATGGAATTTGTTGTGATTGGTTAATCATAGGTGAAGAAGTACCTATATACACAAGATGAGAGGAGGGGATGGATGGGGGAGGGGAGAGAGGGGAGGGGATGATGTTCAGGAACATGGGGGGATTATAGGAGGATGAGGATGCTAAGTTTATCTGTATAGTGGAAAACTAGCCCACTTAGGTGTCACCACTCAGCTTTGGACAAATGCTGAATGGTGTTCCTGAGAACCACATCCTCGGCCATCCCACTCCACTTCTCCACTTCTCCACTCCCCCACCCCACTGCTCCACTCCCCCACCCCACCTACGACAGACAAATCCGATCCCGCATTCTTCGTTTTCACCTGTGACTGTTCTCTCAACATACCTCTCCCTTTGATATCCTGAAACCCCAAAGGTGCTTTCATACTATATGATTTCGGCGTGTATGTCCTATTTCCATATTCGTGGAGGTTTTTCTGTAAAGAGAGAGAGAGAGAGAAAGATAAAAAAATTGTGTAAAATATCTCTACAGCGATTCTCCGATTCTTCATCACTTTAAACGACAAATTTCATGGCCAAATGGTTTCCAGTTTTCTGAGATCCATCCAACTTGTCTTTCTTATTCAACATTTTTGGCACAAACAAGAGAGAGATAGATAGAGAGAGGTGAAGATGCTGTTGCATACCTCAAAATCAATATTGATTTTACTCTTGAGCCCGGGTCTTTGCATGCAGTCCCTGGTGTACGCTGGCTGCTTTCATTCCGGAGATCAAATGGACAAACATTGGTGGAAGGCATTGATGGGCATATCGGGTAACTCACTGCTTTTATCAAAATCTTTAGGAAAGAGGAGAGAAAAATCCATCGAATCATTTCTGGGGACAATCAGCGTGAGGCGATTCTGATTAACAAGGGGGAGTTGAAAACCAACAGTTCGGACGAAACTCTATCTCGCCAGAATAGGTCCTTCTCCGGTTTGAGAATTGAAAAACGTCTAATGTTTTCCAATCGCACCATCCGGTGGTCTAGGGAGGGCAGTGTAAGTTTCAGCAAAGTTCGTGCGGAATCGGCAGTCGTCGATATCGCACCACTGAGAGTTTCGTCATTGATTTGGCGCGAAATTATTATCGTTGTCAAATTACGGGCAGTGATTTATGAGGACTCACGGACTATGATAGTTATTAAAACTAGTCAGGCTTAAAATTGCATTCTGTCCAAAGGGAGGGAGGGTTTGTCATTACCTAAGAGTCTGGAATGTGAAATGGAATATTGCGCAACCCTGTGATTCACCGAACGATCTGGTAGGGAGTGAGGAAAGATGTTTGCTGGCGTAGAGGAGGAGGAGGAGGGAGGGAGGAGGAGGAAGAGACTGGGCAAGAGGATGGGACCAGATGGTGACAGGAGAAGAAATGAAATATTCTGTGACAAAAGATCGTCGACAGTCAAGGTTTGCTGAATTGGAAGATAGAGAAAGGGGAATTCTGCATATTAATTACTTACACCATGTGGTTAATAAAGGGTGAGGAAAGATCAAATGATTGGAGAGGAATACTCGAAAGGAGGAGAAATGGGCAGGAGAAAGGGGCAAAATTATAAAGAAGATGTTAAAGCTTTAACAGGAATAATGTAATCCGAATTAGAAATTCCATCGGGGGAAGGGTGGGGTGGGGTGTAGCCCATGAGAATGGCAGGTCTGTGGCTGCTGTAAACATACCATACCTGTTGTTATGGGAATGGGGATATATGAAGGAGAGGAAGTTTTTTTGAATCAGTGACAGTTTGGGGTAGGATGAAGTGGATAAAGGAGGGGGAGGAGAGGGGGGTGATGAAGTTATTCAAGGATGAAGGAGTTGATCAGTGGTGAGGAGTGGAACCCAACTGGGGAATTGCGGTGCAGCTGGGGTGAAGAACGTGATGTGGAGGATAAGTTGAAGTGAGGAGCATTAATTTAAGTGACGGGGAATAAATGAAATTGAGATGGAGGTTTGTGATGTGGTGGGGGGTGGGGGGAGGGGGGCAGACTTTTCTAGGTTCTAGCAAGTTACAATATAAAGGGTCGAGACAGAATATGTGGAAGTTTAAGGAAGTGGAGGTGAATGAGCAAAGGTTGGAGTACTGTTGAGGGAGACGGGGGGGGGGGGTTGGGGGGGTTGGGGGTGGAGGGTGTGTGGGGCCATTACCCTGTATGACATAGTGTGTCCTTGTCAAGGTGGTGCCAGAAGGACTAAAAGCAAACCAAAATTTTACTTGATACAGGAATTAAATAACTTAAACATGCTAAAACAATGCAACATTTACCAGTTGTGTGAACTCTTCACGGACCAATTTTAAGGTTTTGCACGATAATTTGGGACGAGTACCCAAAAACAAATTGAAACGATGACCGTTTTCGATAAAATGAACGTCAGTGCAACAGCGTATCGGATTACAGCAAGCCTCCTTCGGTCTGAAAGATGGAACAGGGATCATAAAAGAAGGAAGAAATGAAAGATAGTAACCGAAGCAGAAGAGGGACGACCCTGGGGACTGGTTCGTTATCAACGTCAAAGTTACACATGTTATTAACTAGAGCTTGCAACCATCAGAGATTGCAGCCAATTGTAGCAATTAACGGATCTCGGTCGTACTTCGATGGAATCCCATTAGATTTATGGGTCAACCTTAGTTAGCCTCATTTCTCACAGCTTTGAGGTTTTTGAGAAAAAAAATGTACTCTACTCATCTTCTCTGATCATCTGTCTTTGCTATTTGTGTTTTTGTGTCGTTTCATTTGGTGGTCTTCATTTCTCTCCTAGCTAAACAGTTTAACTGATTACCGGTATCAGAGAGAGAGCATAGTGATTACTTTGTTGGTTACCAATAGGTCATTTACATAGGAATGGGTTTACTTTCCTCGGGGAGATAATCAGAAAGACATATGTGGACTAATTACGGTGCTTTTTGAAGTTCATGATGGACACGTGTGGCATGCCATGCAATCAGGTGCTTCAAACTAGCAGATTGCTGCGTCCATTACGGAAAGTCTCCTTCCAGTCGACAAACATACGGCCGTGAATGAAGTTCACTACCTTGACTTACATTTAGCTATATTTAACCAACATTTGATTACAATTTGGGAGAAAAAAATGGCTTGCATATTTGCTCAAATGTTTTGAAAAATATGGTTCCTGATTTTTAGTGCACTATTAAATATGCAAGAAGTGATAGTCTCTGGCAACAAACTTTTTGTGATGCACGATTATAAAACAGAATCGTGAATTATTTGTGACTTGAACAATGTCCGTGTTTTAACATAGTCATAACACATTATTTTGGACAAGTACTTGTAATACTTTTGCACAAGGACGGGAAATAACCACCTTGTGGTTTGGCAAAGTAATTTTGGAGTGAGGTTTTTGTGCTTTTGGCAAACTAAGCAATTTTCATGTGAATTTCTCAAAAAGTAACTTTTAACAATCCAAACAGACAAATACTTGAAACTTGTTGATTAGTTTATAAATACATAGTATAAAAACTCCATGCGTATGTTCCTTATTAAAGGAGTCCCCCCTCCACCCCTCTGTTTATTTGACCCCACAATTAAAAACTGATATGCAAATTAACTTATCTGAAAGAAAATAAGATAACAGAGCAAGAACCGGTCGGTTAGTTACCATTGAACCGCAATTTGATATAACCGGAATATATGTATATAAAACAGCTGATTTGATAGGTCAGTGTTTAGAAAGTTGTGAATCTAATTATGGTTACCGTCCGTGACTTGAACATCCAAGTCAATGGGAGGCGTTATACCAAGACGTGACCAATCTACGGAGTATTTTCTCTGAAAATTAATTTTCAGCTGCTTCAAATTATGAAGTGATTTGTTACCAAAACATGTCGCAGGGTGCAGCTTCTCACCTGATCACAAGAGTCCCCGCGGGGGGCGCGATTTGGGGGACACAACCAAATGCGACAGCTCTGGTAAATTTCTGGGTTGCTTTTGGGGGCGAGGTCGAAATTATGTTCGTAGGGTCAAAGCCCCGAGGAGATTTGCTTTAGCCCGCATTTAATCTATTTAGCAGAGGTGGAATCGCAGTTCACAATGTGTTTGTTGTTTGGGTGGGTGTTGGTACTAAGGGAAAAGGTCATACTTCGTGTGTGTAGTAATGATAAGGAGTTAAGTTCAAATAAAGAAGGAAAAAAAGAAGAAAAATCAAAGTTATTGTGATTGAAAAGGAGGTTAAGGTAAGGCGTGAGCAATCGGCAGCCCTAGTAATTACTGGAGGTTTGCTGGTCTTTTAAGTAAAGCCAAAAAAAAAAAAAAGAGAAAAAAAAAGTAGAAAAATTGGGACATGAAACTGAGAAGACCTTAACTGATACATAAACAGGATGTAGGTGAAAATATACTGACCTGGTTTCTTGTCTGGCTATTGCAATAGCTCTGCCAGATACGTTACTTTTAGATATATGTCGAAATGACTAAAAATGTGCCAATATAGGTCCATTTTTTCCCTATTTTTTTATCCTTTGGTAAAAAAAATTGCTTTTATGCAGTGGGAAAGCACTGAAGTGAAATATATGACCTTTTCCTCTGGCAGCAAATTGTGAAAAAACAGTCTGCAAATTTCTTAAATTAAAATGACGTTTTTGTGAATCCTGTAAATGTTATTCTTAATTGCTAATGGAACTTCAATCAAGCAGCAAAAGAATGTTTAGGACATAATTTGTTTCAGAAAAAAAAAAGATTGAAGGAGAAAGAAAAAGCTTTAAGTAATACATGTAATCGAAACTACAAAACTATGAAATGTTTCACGAAAAGGTAGAGAGGGCGGTATTGAGGAACTTAGCATGAATTAGACTCCTGATGTGTGACCTGATTAATTCGCTTCAGCTTTGAGTACAACGTTTCTGTATGCTGCCGTGTTGGATTAATCTAACCATAAGAGTAATTGCAGACATTGAAATCCGCTGTCCCCCTCACACTTTTGCAAGGTGGACGAGAGTGACTCCATAGTTTTCCCTTTCGGGAAACCAAAATGAAAAGAGAGCAAACTGGTTGTATATGTGGAAGGAGAAAACTGCTTACTTAGAAATCAATAAGTTACAAAGAGTCTAATTTAATGACTAATGTAACACGGTACCAGCTTGTGATAATTGTTATTGCCATGGCAACTACTAAGTTGACAAGATATATTGCACCTAAAAATTTCAAGAAAGGGTAATATTTCAGGTTGGTATTAGAAGTGGTATATGTTGTATCACTACCCCTCTCATGAAGTCCATTCTAGTTGTGATTATATATGTATCATTACCTCTCTCATGAAGTCCATTCTAGTTGTGACTATATATGTATCATTACCTCTCTCATGAAGTCCATTCTAGTTGTGACTATATATGTATCATTACCTCTCTCATGAAGTCCATTCTAGTTGTGATGATAAACACAGCACTTGAAATACACCTACCACTCTACTTACTTGTTAAGCTCAGAGACCTTACTAGCTGGCAAACATGATCTCATATATTCACCTTGTTTGGGGGTATCAAAGCATGACCAGAATCAGTGATCCCTATAGCAAGGGGGCTCATCAGGGGCTTATCAGGGGCTTATCAGGGGGTAAACCAATAGGCACAGGAGGAATCATCCTTCACTTAGGGATGAGACTGGCAGGTTCATCTCGCAGTCAAGGGTTCAATTTTTTGGGGAAGTGAGGGCAGGTGGAGAATTTGGAAGTGATGTTGAACTCAAACGAGGACGTTGATAGTATAGTATAGTATACTATACTATAGAAGTGTATAGTATATTATACTATACTATAGTAGTATATAGTGTAGTATAGTATAGTAGACCACTTATAAAGCCCCAGTAATAAAAAATACTCAACTGCGCTGTACAAAGACATTACAAAGACATACGATGGGATTGTGAGCATTATTACCGTTACATAGTAGGAGTTTTACATCATGTTTAGTTTTATAAATTCAGAAGGGTTTCAGATATATCCGGTTAGTGTTTAGAAAGAGAGAGTTTTGTTCTTGTGCACTATTGCATAGAATTCACTGTGACTGAATGCATGTGGGGGAATTCTCACATATGTCACATAACATGTAGAAATTGATATAGCTTTAATTTCTGTTAGTTTGCATAGGAAAGACAACTGATAACAAAATGTAATTATACATTTCATACCATCGCAGCTGTAAAGTGTCGCTGTTTAAAAACTAACTTGTTCCCAGCAGCGTGACCACGGCCGGTGGTCATGTGACTATCCGTGGTGATTCCGAGGCCAAGGCCTCACGTGCACATCAAAGGAAAAGTACATTATTCTTTTACTCCTCCTCCGACCAACGACAACGGGATGGAACATGCTGTTCTTTGCAGCACATTGACGCACTTCCTTTCACTCAAGTAATCATATCTGGTGAAAAAAATAATAATAATATGTCAATCAAAGTTTAAACGGTTCTGCAGTACAACAGTACGTATGGCATTGATCACACATCATTTAATTTTCTTCCTCTTACACCTCCTCCTCCTTCGCCACAAACCAACTTATAAAAAAAATCAAATAAATGAAAAGATATTCAAGAGTGCATGCACCATCCAGCCATCCAAAGTACATCTGACTCTCGCTTGATTCTCCCAAATATCAATGTTTTATCTCTGCAGAGTTTTTGTTTTACTCAAGATGACAAATATATATGAAAGAACTTCAGTTTTTTGCCCATGGTGATGTTATTTGTTTTGAGTTTTATTTTCAAATGTGAAGGTACTTTTTCGTTCTATCCCTCGGTCGGTCTGTCGGCCGGCTCGATCCTGACACCTGGTGTAGCAGCAGATGTGTAGACATATGCGTGTACATACACTGGTCCGAGATATAAAGATTTTTCCCATTTCCTTCGTAAACCTTTGAGAGAAGTCAAAGCTTTATCGTCTGATTTATTATCATAGCTTGAATATTTAATGTAATTTGCCACTCCCGTTTCACCGGTTCACACCCCGGGAATTGATCGAGAACTGTCAAAAACCCATCAAAGATGTCAGCAGTTGTTTCTGCATATACTTTTAAAATGAGAATTAATACAGCTTGTACTGTTGTCAAAGTAAAATGGAATGTTTTTCTTGTATTTTTAGAAAAATATTTTTCGATGTTGGCATAGCTTAATGTAATATATATGATATACGGTAATGTCATAGTTATCAGATAAACTAGGCCCCCCCCCCCCNNNNATCAGATAAACTAGGCCCCCCCCCCCCTCGCCTTCTCCATTTTAAGAGCGCTCATTTTAATATTCGTAATATGAATCAAATTTATCCAGACGTTTTCATTTTGTACAGATACTTTGAATGCAATAATTCTTTACTGTTGGTTGAAGATATGAACTCATTATTCAGTCTTTGGTTGTGTAGACTTTCTGAAATGACATGGCTTTCAACATTAATTGTTCTGACTTATTCTTAATCTATGCAATAAGTCTGTCTGTGGGTGCACAGTTGCTCTTGCATTCTGATTTAATTGTTTAATATCTTTTATCCCAAATAAGTTTGGCCCTCTTGTCGAAGCCATGAGACTGTCTGGACTGAATTGATTACACACTAAACAATAAGACAGGTTATTATAATTCAGTATACTTAATGACTGTATTTGGGGGGGGGGGGGAGTGGGGATTGTTCGTAACTTCTTATATTCATTAAGCTACAGGATTAGCGGTATATTGAGGCAGCTCCAAGCATGATTTGTCTGGGTTTTTGAACTATAGCTCAGTTTAACATGATCAGTTGGTCATTCAAGTGTTGCATACTGATGAGCCCACACTGTGTGAGAATGGCTTTCACTGTACATTAGGATTTGGGATAATTGTAATGTACAATTACTCAAGACAAAAAGAACACGACCCCTCGTACCAATGCTTCAATTAGGGTCATTTTTGTAGCTTACAGTAGGAACAGTCTTGCAGATTGTATTGATATGCAGGAAACTTGACATGCTTTAAAAACTTGCATCTCCCTTCGATTAATTAATATAATTAATACATTATATATTAATATATAATTTGTTTACAAAAACTGTAGTAACCTCTCATACCCACGTCATAAATTTCTCATGTTGGACAGTTACGGATAAATCTTCTTGTTCCTTATCGACCGTTTGCGACAGGGCAATTTTCATTTCGCATTTGAAATTTCTTTCTGGGAATTTCTTATATTTATTCCAACCATGTCAGCCTATGGCTTTGAACATTTGTTTATCCCTGTTCATATGCGACAGGTTGTAGCTAAGAGAACAGTTACATATATTCTTTGTTACCCAGAGCATTAGTCTATTCCTTGTTATGTAACAGGTAGTAATAATGCTTGTCCTCAAATTCATTAAGTTGCCCCCATTTGCAGATTAAGTCTTCAAATATATATATAAACTCTGCGAATGAGAGGATACATTAAAGTCAAAACATCACCAGGGGGGTACTTATCAGGCTGAATGATAACTTCCCCTAGATCTTCTCAGGAAATCATTAGTAGACTATAATGGAAACAGACTTGTCAAAGGTAATCTTCTGCAAAATCCTTTAATTGTTAGATCACTTTGGCACAGGTTTCTGATGGAGCTTCAATTCCTTTGACTACATGCGCAGCAGGATGAAAAAAGTAGACAGGACTAAGTAGGAAGAAGATGAAGAAGAAGAAGCTGAAAGAGAGAACAGTTTGATGATGTTAAAAGTGCATTAAAACACAGTCCATTACAGGTGGCATTTTGAAAGGGGGCTAGTTTAATATAATACAGCAATTCCTTCCAGAGAAGAGCAAGAGCTCGTGGGAAACGTAATAAGATGTTTTCTTGCTTAATTATGCCGCGTGCTCGCAGCGCACTGAAAGGCATCCGTGTTTTACGTACATCCATGACAGTTATTAGCCATGTGCATGCACCACACGTGACAACAAATTTGAGTGCACTTTGATGACAGTAGACCAATTAGAGCTACTTGCAAAGTTGCAAGCTTTATTTTTTATTTTTTCTGTTAAGAGAGATTGTCTGCAAAGCCACCATTATGAGTTCAATCTGGTTAAGCCCCCCCCCCCCACTTGGTTTATACTTGGGGGAAAAAACGGCAAGGTTCTGGGTATCACATGATTTAAGAAGTAACCAAGACTTTCTTCCTTATCTTTTGTGAAGTTTATTCCTACTGCAGCTGCTTCAGTAGCTAAGATAAGGAAGATATAGCTTTGGTTAATACTTCATAGATCACGTGATACCTGGGCCTTTTGTTCCGGGTATAAACCAAGCGAGGACTAACGACGTTGAACTCCTAATGGCCTGATTCCTACGTAGAACAAAATCTGTGTGTATAAGAGAACATATTAATCAGAAAACTTGATCAATGGACAAGGATTCGGAGTCATACTTTTTTTTATTTATTTGATTCATACAACAGGCAACAGGCAGGTAAAATTGGGAGGAGAAAGAAAACTTTGGGGAATCGGTTTTCTTGTCTCACCTGGCCCTCAATTATTGAAATTGGTCGCTCCTATAATAACCCCTCCCCTAAAGTTTAACTTTACTTTACCGCCAACCTCCTCCCTACTCCTACTCCCCAACTATCCCCTCAGTTAGGCCCTCTTCAACTACCCCCTCCCACTCCACCCCTCCTCCCTCTCCTCCTCCCCTCCTCATCCCAAGGCCTTTCTGATGCTGGTTCCACCAATCAGAATAAAATGCACATTGCTAAATACTGCCTTCTCTTCTGCTCCTTCTGTAGATGATCCTGCCTTCAACGTCCTTCCCAGGGACCAGACCGTGTCCGTGGATGATAATGTCGCACTTCACTGTGAGGCAGGAGGAAATCCACCTCCAGAAGTCTTCTGGCAGAATGATGAAGTGGTGAGTACCAGACTTGTAGGATGAGTACAACAGCAAGTACAATTGAAATTACTTGGTGTGTGTTGTAAAATGAGTACAATGTTCTAAACACAAGTAACAGTGCATCATTTGTACTAGTCATTAGCACTATACTGCAATGCCTCGATACAGAAAGTACAAATACAAGTACGAATATAGGGACTGTTTATATATACATATACTGTACCTTGCAGTGTTTTCGTTATAATGACAATAACATAATAAAAATACTTAATAAAATCTGATACCTGTCAAGGCTAGAAACATTGAAATATTTTGTCATTTTCTATAATTTCATGGCTTATTATGTCAATTCTTGGTTAATTGGGGTTGTAGAGCACTTAACTTACATATGCCAGTCTTTTTATTCTCCTCCCCATAAAATAACATGAATTTATCTGAAACTGTTAAAAAGCACTTACACACCTGTTAAAGAGGTTATGAAATGAAAAAAAAATTCTTTATCATCGTATTCTGTACACTCGTAGATTTCCAATGATACCCAATTTGTGTCAAACGGAGCTTGCATCCTCGAGGAATAAACGATCAAAAATTCGAGGGTAATAAAAACTTTCTAAAAATTGTTGTATTTACGGTAACGCGGCGTGACGTCAGTCGAGGAACTCAGCTCACTTCCGAGACGCTATGTTTACATTCTTAAACGTCTGAGAACACACACCATTACACTGTTGCAGTGCTCCGTAGTAATTGAGGTTTGGTGTTTTGAGTTTGTTTTTACGTAAATTTATCTCGTAAATGTTAAAAATGCCGAGCCGATATGTGGTATCAGGTTGCTCCACCACAAGTAAAGACGGATTTCTAGTGCAAGCTTTTCCAAAAGATGACAGAAATCGAAGAATTTGAACACGACTCGCTCAAAACACTACACATACACAACGTTACGAGTGCCTGTAGGCCTATACTGTTATGACTATACTGTTATGACCATAGCCTAGGCCTCCTTGATACAGCAAATGACGATTTTATTTATGGTTACCTAATATTTCGCACAAATTTTAAAGCCAGTTGGTTTTAGAACAATCAATACTAGATCTGCAAGTTTTCTTTTGTGGTAAAACTGGCGTTGTGTTGTGA
>JAIPMN010007280.1:0-19241 GCA_020650975.1 Apostichopus californicus
TAGGCTATGGACGCTGATTGAATGTTCAGAGGTTCGAAACCGGTAAGGAAGGTCATAATTCCACTGTAGGCGTTAGTCACCTGTATCGAACAGCACTAGTTCTGTTTTTGGTGACATATTTGCCCTACTCTAGAGATCAAACATAATGCTAACCAACTCGAAATCATTTGTGTTTCCTTAAGCCGGATCTCGAAAGAGATACTTTGAACAGACTTTATGAATATATATAATTGAAAACGTATATATATATACTATTAGAGCAGCCCCTGATAACTGAATATTGAAGCAGAATATTTACAATATTACCAACAATATCCTTCCACAGACATTGGCAATGGCTGGATACTCGATAAATGATACAAACCTGTGTGAAATGTTGCATCTGCAGAAGTTTCTCTAAGCATTCTGACGTGTGAGTTGATCGTGACTCCACAAAGGAATCTTTGTCAAAAACAATAATTTCACCCTGAAAAACAGAACACAAAATCCATCATATAAAAGATCAATTTAGCATTCAATCAAAATGAAAAATATAATCAAAGGTTATTCAGGGAACTATAATAAACCTCTAATTATTATGTAAACTCATATTATGTAAATGTACATTGTAATATTATGTAAACAAACTTTGCTGTCAGGATACTTTATGTAAATATGAGATTTATCCAAGGAAACTGTTACAAACTCTCTAATAACTATGTTATTGTTATAATGTTATTGTACATTGTAATATTGTGTATTCAAACTTTAAGCTGTCTGGATAATTTGATGAGAAATATGAGATTTATCCGAGGAAACTGTAAAAAACTCTTGAATAACTATGTATGTTAATATGTTATTGTATAATATAATATTATGTAATAAAACCTTTGCTGTTAGGATACTTTTTGTAAATATGAGAATTATCCAAGGAAACTGTAACAAACTCTCTAATAGTTTCCGTAACACAACAAATGATCTACCACATCGCCTTCCAGGTTGCGTCCACAAGGTGACTTCAATTTAACGTGTTTGTTATTCTTATTACGTTAATACAGATATTCAAGTATTTACATGTATAGTCTAAAACCTGAATCTATGGCATAAAACATTAAAAAAAATATAAAAAAAAAGTAAATATGGCTTTCTTTTGTGAAGACGATAAAATTACCTCTCTTAACTTCAGAGAGAGCTTGTAGCTTCCGATAAGTCGCACCATAAATTTCAAGAAGGCCCTGGCCACGCCATCCCCACTCAGTTGGGCAGTGTTTTTGAGATTGTTTTTAAGTTGTCGGACCTGAGGGTAGAGTGAAACAGTTAATCAGAAAGCTTCCCGATTCCTTGCCTTGTAAGTTTAACATATGGAAATCATACCAGATTGACAGCGCAACTGAGGAAAAATGTGTCCCTAAAGTCAAGTACCAGAACATCAGAAAAGAGAGTTCAGGATGACTTGACCGTTGCGATGGTAATAATACCCTTCTGAAAGTTGATTAATGGAAGTGCAACACTTAAACAAGCAAAAGTCAAATCCTGTGACAGTTGGTGACATTAACGAAGCCATTCGTCGAAGAGACGGTGGTTAAAGTTAAACCAATGATCTGAGGGTATATTGGGGAGAGGTGTTAGATAGATCCGTCATATTATTTCTCCAAATCTTATGTGAGCACTTAAGACTTAACCTTGCCTATACCAGGCTTTCAGCTATCATGAGTGATGAATGCATTTTCCTGCAGTATAAAACTGGGACTTACAGTAGGTTTTAGAATTGGTGACCAATATGGCAAAAATTTTCCAAGTAGCTGCAACTGTGAAATGTGACAGCTTGCTGGTCCATGCTAACATGTGACTCCCAACCCCTCTCCAGCACAGGTTGACAGGAACACCATTGTGACCTGTGCAACTTTGTGGTGCAGGGTATTAAAACCTGTCAGTATTTGTTTCACCTGAAAGGAACTTGTATACATTATGTTGCTCAAATCCACCAACTACAATATTCAACAATTCTATCGTTGAATAAGTTATTCCCATCCCCCTTTCCCTGCAGGGTATGTTGTGTTTACAAGCAATACCGCACACCATGCCATAATGATCGCCTGCAACTTACATCACATCTAAAACATTTTTTTAAGACCCAATTGCAGCATACTTAGCCACATATTTTCTCTCCGAGCTACTTCACGACAGGACAAGTTTAAGTGAAAAAACCAACTCCTCAAAAGCATACATATGTAGTTGACTTACAATATCTGATGGTAGTGTTTCTATGTCATCAAATGGATTTTCTATTTCATTGGTATCAGCATTGAGGATCACAACTTCATCAATTGGATTGCTTCTGATTTTCTGCAAGAGACAAAAATAATCATAGTAATAATCAATTTCATAAACATCAAATCAAGTTATTACAAATATGTATATATCCATTTGGTATGTTGTTAGTTTTTTAATTCTAAATTAAGCACTTAAAGAAAAAAATCCCCCCCCCCCCATCACTCCTCTTCTCATACAGTAGCTCTCTTCCACCCTTTTTTCTCCACACCATTCTGTCTTTGTCCTTCTCCAGTTTATTCCCTACCCCCTTCCCTTCATCCTCTATTTGTCCCTCCACTGTTTATCTCCTACCTCTCCTCTTCCCCTGTTGGTTACTTTCTTTCTTCTCTCCATCCCTTGTCTACTAATCCCCTTACATCTATCTCTTTGTGTTCACCATGCTCATTAACCTGTCTGTATTCTGTGCGTGTTTTTGTCCCTACTGTTACTGTTACTTGTCATTTACCCTTTGAAGAAGATCCTGCTAGGATCGAAACGCCAGGCCAACTTACTTTCACACATTCTCCTACACAGGCTCTCTAGTGGATAAGCAGTTTGCTAACAGTTTTATTTTATATTTATTTTTATATAGAGATAAAAAATGGCGCATTGATTAAATGACTGTCAACATTCGTAGGTCGTTACCGTCATGAAAGAGGCATGAACTCCGACGAGAAAGGGCATCGGGGCACAACAGTAGTCGATGAGATGGGCCGGCATGACTGGGATATAAATATGTTGCCAGTAGAATGGAAAGAGAAGGGAAGCTGCTCCGTGGACACAGGCTGTTAACTGGAATACAATAATAAAATATAATTTAAAAACGAAAAAGTTAAAAAATCAGAACATAGAATTGGAGGAGTGTTCGCAGGACGACATTTCCCATAATGCATCTAGGTTGATTGAGAGTATCAAGACATGGGCAAAGTTAGACACTATATGGGATGGACTGAATATGGTGAGATCAACAGATGCGCTTCTTAAACAGTATGTCAGTGTTGGTTGCAAAATGTTTAAGCCTGCATAAAGTCTGATCGAAAGGTTTTGAAAATAACTTCCTTGGGTAGGTTTTGGCCCTCCAAATTATTCCCAAACATCGAGGAGGGTTAAATCCGAATTGTAATCGAGTTGAAAATCTCAGAGAGGAAGAATGCTCTGAAGTTGGGCAGTACCATGTTATTGGGAGCTTGAACATTTAGTGACCATTATTTGATGTATATCTGAAAAGGGTGGGGGGGAGGGGAGATTTTGGTTTATCATTAACATGGACTACCTGATACACATTTACAATCAACCTAAATCATCTTTCATTACTGACAGGTGCCTGCTATCACTTGATCATTAACAAGATACCTTTTTATTTTGGTCCTAAAATCATGGTTCTTTTGCAAGGTTGAGAATGCTATAAGATCAACCATTTATTGAAACAACCAGATTCAGCATAAAAGTTGCCAAGACTGTTGTGGCTTGAAAAATGTCACTCATTACATACAGTATGAGAACATTACAAGTTATAAAAGGATTGATAAGTTTGGTGCAGATTTGATAATATTTCTGGGACAGACATGGGTGAAGGGGGGGGGGGGGCACAAATGATGGACAAACCACGAAGTAACCTACCCTGCTTAGCTTTTCCGACGTAATCAGTACTCGTCTTTCATAAAGCAAACTGTGAAGAGTAACAAAGAAATAAATAAAGTTGTAACAATAATATAAATTGAAGTGCTTCAGCTTCTTCCTTTGTTACGAGAAGACTACCACTTCCTTCACCGATGAATTATAAAAAACGGCACAAAAACTATCGTTTCAGCTGATAGTTACACGTTACCCATTGCTGGAAATAAAGGGAACAGGAAATCCCAAAATATTGTTACTTTGCTATAGCCATTTCGGGACTGAAATGGTCGTAATGTTTGCTAACGAAACAATCTAACGAAACAATCTAACAGGGTAACATCAGTTACCCTTTGTGGGGTTTAATAAAGTTTATCTTAACTTATCTTATGACAATGTTTTGCAATCAGCTTTAACAATCTTATGACAATATTTTGCAATCAGCTTGACACTTAATTTCTTTGATGGGGCAGAGAGGAGGGGAGGGAGGGTGGTCAAAGGATGAGATAGTAGCACACTAGCAGAGCTGTACAACAAAACAGACTAATTGTGATTGCTTATTCCACGCCCCTGCTCGGCAGCTGAGCGACCAGATGGGTTACTATTCCAGTTTGTCTCTTTCCTTGCTAACTTCAATGTGGTTTGTGATTCATGACCGTTATGTACAGTTTTCTGGTAGAGCTTTATGAGAAAGGATTTTATGAGCAAACACTTAATGTTCAAAGAACAATGCACATCTCCTTCTTCCATTGTCTCATTTGTTTTCTATTTTAATTGGATAACGATCAATAGAAAATTGGCATAAGACATTGTATATTAGAATGAAAAAAATGATCAAAATAGTTTTCTCTTAATATCAAAACAGTTTTCTCTTAACAGATGAAACCAATCTTAATTTCTAAATCCTGTATTCCACAAGCCATGGTATCCAAACCCAAAAGTGAAGTCAATCCTTCTAAACTTTTATACACTTGGTATAAACTTCAGTAGGGGTGCTAATTACAAGCCATGAAACGTTGGAAAACCAATTTTTCTTAACCCCTTCCTTTTTTCCAAAATTTATTATTTGCATCCTTTTCTAATTTTTTTTTATCCAAACCAAATTAAAACAAAAATGAAATCCCCTGTCCATAAAGAATACTGATTCATTGTTTTGATTGGCAATCCCTAGCAAGTATGTTATTTCGATCAAAGGTTGTTGCAGCTTGACTGGACAAAGGGAAGTCTTAAGAATATAATAACACCGTTCGAGAGACAGACCTGCGATGACTGCGAGCCAAGACAAACATGAAGGTTATCCTTAACTGTTGCACGTCACAAGTTAAGGTACAATGGAAGGATGTGATCAGAATTTTTTTTTACATTACCTAACGAATAGTAACATCATGTTAGAAGCATCCACTGCACTGAAAAATTCTGTAATATTTCTCTGTAGAAAGGAAAGAAAATTACTTAATTAACAAAGACAGGGTTTTTGTGATCATTTGAAAAGAAGATGTAAACACATATAGATAGGAATAGAAGATATCATCTGATTTGGCACAACAAAAGTACTAACAAACAAGTTTCCTTCGTATGACACTTAAGCTGACAAGGCAAAACAGGTGACTCCCTTTCTTTGTGTGTGTGTGTGTGTGAACAAAAGAATTCCAGGTCCTCGGTTGTGATTTCTAAAGAATCACCACGTCCTCGGAAGAATTCTATTGTATGGGGTATTGTTAAGGTTAGGGTACGTGGATTTGAACAATGGAAAATACAATGGGGTCCTCGGTCTGAATGTAATACAAACATGAGTATGTATGTAAGTGTGTGTGTGTGTGCATGTAAGTGTTTGGGAAAAGTTATTACTGAGCATTTTGGATGCAAGGCGTCAATAATGTGGGACAATCACACATTTCTTGGAGAGAATTAATATAATTCTTCTTTAACTTGTCTATTCCCAGACCCCTAAATCGCACCCCACCCCCGTGCCACACCTCATCCCTCCACTCTTCTCAAAACAACTAAAAACTAGTTCCTGGTAACTTTTAGTTCATTCAAGATCTGTGTCATTTACAGTGTTTGGAAAGGTGAGAGATTTTGAATTTTCAGTTCTATAAACTCCCAAAAAAGCAATGTAAAAAGCTAATTTCTTGTTACAGATAACAAAACAAACACTTTCTTTTCATGTCACAGGTTCTCTTTGTCAGCAAAAGTTAGGAAAGAAACCACCTTTGTTTATAACTGGCTCTACAAAAATCAGAAACAAACAGTATCGAACTATGCTGAAATCTTAACTGAACTTTTGCTATTATCAGAACACCTACATAAATGTTCTTCTTGATTGACTGTTTTGTCTTCCTTAGCTTGATTTCTGATAGAAAGATAACTCTGCATTTCTTCTGTAAATGTTGCCTTTTATTTCCAACTTAATGTCTAAATGCAGAGTTTGTGGATTGTCAAGATCATTAAAATGCCACTGATGCTATAAATAAAAATCCTAGCTTTTCCTTTTTAAAATGAATCTCTTATACAAAATATGCATATAAAAAATATACGTATACAAAATATACATATGTAACTTACTTACTATAAATCTGAACTTTAGATTTGAATGGATTTCTTTTCACTAAATTTATATTTATTTTCAAATAGCATGACTTCCAAACTTTATGGAATCAATAAATGAAAACATGTCTGAATCAGGAGTTTTAAATGTTCCGAATTATTTTCATCACTTGGAACCAGGAATCCCCTGGTTCGTAAATTGCTGCCGACTCAGTTATTCAACCAGGAGCACACCTTCTACCTTGAAGATGTCATTGGCAGCCTGCCAATGTGGCTCCAGTGGTGAACCAGTTATGAGCAGGTAAACCAGTAGGTCCACTGGCCCGGGCATCTAACTCATTTAAAACACTTCTCTGTTCTGAAGCTTCTACACCTTCGATAATGTAAACAAAGATGATCGTTGCAAAAGAAGGAAATGAAAGTGCTTACATTTTCTGGTATTCTCGGCAAGGCCCTAGGATCTGGACAGGCAAACGAAAATTCCTGCAAGGAAAAGATAAAATCAGATCATGATTAAATGTTTTTTGCAATAATTGTTACATAATTTGTGAATCAGGAGTTTTGATAATTCAAACATGCATAAGATTGCAAAATATGCTGAATTGGCATGTTACAAAGCAAAAGGAATGGGGACTTCTGTATATCATGAATACTTATTAGAGAAAAATTACATGAATAAACAGCAACAAGAATTGAAGCATTTTACAGATCATGCAAAGCAAAATATTTAAAGGGTGTGAAGACTCGCGTAAAAAGAAACGTCTAATGCCGGTAATCTGACCTAGTTTCGAATGAGGTGTAACAGAAGCGTTAGACACCACCGTTGATCCCAAATAATACACACACAGCTTGCTACTGTCGGTAATTAGACACTAGTGTACAGTCAGTACATACAGCTACGGTCAATACCCACAGCACAGTGTACAAACAATACAGCCATGGACATCTCAGGTCCAGCTAAAGATAACAAGGTACCACATTTCTTTACTGTACTGTCTGCATTTTGTAGCGACACGAACAAAACGTCACTTGCAAGCAACGGAAAGTTAACTTTTTCAGATGGCCGCACACGGTTTGGGCGAGTCTTCAATGCCTATAAATATTGATCTTAGCTCCAAAAATCATAAATATTCATCATGAACATTCATTATGATTATCCATTAGAGAAAAATCTAAATCAATAAACAGCAAAGGTATGAAGCATCTTACAAATCATGCAAAGCACAATATTTGAATATTGATCTTAATTCCAATAATCATGAAGATTCATCATGAATATTCAATAGAGAAAACTCTACATGAATAAACATGTCATCATCCCCATCACCTCATTGGTCCATCCACATGTATTCAGTTTTAGGACTATGAACAGCTGCTGCCTGATCAAAATAATGACTATGAATCACAATACTGTAAATACAAAATAGTAATTTTAACATTCATTTTCCAAATAAGGAGTTGCCTTTGCCAACCGTTCTGCTTAACCAGGTTATGGTGTAAGAGAAAAACGTGAATCTACATTTATACATTCTAATCCAAGACAAAAAGCATCGACCGCAGGACAGCGAAGAAATGTTCTTGAAGGATTCAGCATGATGTGGTGTGAAGGAGGAACATTCAGCGCAGTTTTGACATTTCAGATTCCAGATACATTTGGTTCATTTAGACATCTTGTGAGTTCAGAACATGAATTGAGGTTGATCTATTCTACGTACTACAACTTGTGAAGAAAGTCTGCGTAAATGTTTCTTTCCTCGTTCTTATTATTATAATTATTACAAATCTGAAGCTGGTATTGATGATATTCATGTCTACATCAACATTGAAATAAACATAGCACATGATAGCAGAATGTACCAATCAATTTGATATTTTCCTTGTTTATTTTGAAAATGGAGAGCACTGCGATAAGCGACAGAATGCCAGAAACAGTCAAATTTGAAATACTATCCTACTTTTCAAAGCTTTTTTTTTTCATGTTGACAATGAATTGAAATGTGTCTGGAAGAAGAATCTTGAACGTTTGATCTAGATAGGAGAAGGAATGGATGATAAAAAAATAAAAAAACAGAAGCCACGGTTCAACATTTGAAGCAAAGGGACAACGTGAAGATAAGTTTTTTTGCCCTCTTGTGATTTGATGTGATATGACTTTGACAAATTGTTTGTGATTTATTTTTCTTGTTTACCTTAACTTCATCCTCAGTCATCCAATATGAGACTTCACTACCTCTCCTTTTGTTTTCCTGGTCTAAAGGCTCCTAAGGGTGGGCGGCAAAGTGAGTGTTTGGTTAAAAAGGAGATTGGAACAACCTTGCTAATCGTCTGTAACACTTGTGACAGCTTACCTATCTCCCCACAACTTTAGCACTCTCGTTCTGCTGTGTCTAGAATGAACTGGTAACCTTTTTAACACTGTGCGCCCTCTATGACCGAACCCTCCTGTCAATGTAACACTTGTGACAGATGCTTACGACGAACAATTCCACCGCAATGTTTAGAGTAATTTTACTCTGTTTGCGAGATCCCAAAACTTTACTGGTTTGGATATTTACGAGTGGCGAGCTTATCTGTCTCCCCACAACCTTAGCACTCTCCTTCTACTTTGTCTAGAGTGAACTGGTAACCTTTTTAACACTGTGCGCCCCTCTGGTCAATGCCCTCCCTTCTCATTCTACCATCCAAAGTGCCAGTTTAGAGTAACTTTACTCTGTTTGCGAGACACCGTGTTCGAAGTGTTTACTTACAAATTAATGTACTGTACAGCTCCTCCAAAACAGCGCAAATAGTATTTCATCTACTTTAAATTGTTTAGGAGGGCAGTAGACCACAAGAAGGATGACAGTGCAACATTATCTAGTACAACACACTGGAGAGTAAGGGTGTCATGGCGATATAAAGAGATGGGTACATTGCTTCAGGAGGGACAGTTAACGTCATCTCTGTGATATACCTTTCATATATTTCCCTACCTTGAGATGGCAAATAGATATTATCAAAAGCATTCATCTTTCACAATGACCACTCCCTTCGTTAATTTACTGTATCTCTGTCAAACGTCCAATGAAAGAGAGTTCCCTGGGGCCCCCTCGCCCTCCAAAAAAATTCACTTTGAAACGACCAAGTCATGCTGCAACCTTGGCTAAAATCTACTGGCTAAACTTCACTAAGTAGTCGATAAATGCTATGTTTCTTGGAGGGTCTATTTGTTACCCTGACGTGCTATGAATACAAAAGTTACTTACAACATAGCTAGTTTGATTACTGAACTTGTTGTGTGTTTTTCAAAAACAAAAACAAAATGCCAATGCTGCCGATGTCAGGGTTATATAGTGCAATTGATCTGTACTTGCAGTTTGACATCTGTAACATTAACTATAACAATACAACAAACACTTGTAAGATTCAATATCAACATTTTCAATTTTATTTTTTAAATTTATGTTTTACATTGGACAGGGCTAAATGATACAGTATCACTTGCATTTACATGTCACATAAAATTACAGTCACCTAATGCAACCCCCCCCCCCCCACCCACCTCCTTCCCAATACCTAAACCTCAGAAACATGTCACCAACATCAGGGACTTGATTTGCATATGATTTGCATAAAAAGGCACAGTGTATGTGCCATCAGTAGACCAGCCATCCCACGGGCACTAGTGACACACATATATTATATGTGTAACTATTAAAAGGCACATTAGTACAAATGTACATTCTCCACGGGCATCTATATGTTTTAATTCTTACAATATGCGATGCAAAACACCGTGAAAAAAATTTCAATAGAAATTTCAGCTGCCTCAGCTGTTCACATGATGAATAAGGGTTTTCTTTTCTTAAATATTTATGATCTTAAATCAGAGCTAATGCTGCATTCAAATTGAACCTTAAATTTTTTTTTTTTTTAAACTGAGTGTTAAAAGAAAGGAAAATTAGAACAAAAGAAAGGCACCGGTGGCAAAAATCCATCCATCCGTGACACCTTGTTTTTTTCAAGCTCGATAAATTTGAGATTTGACTGTGAATAAATGGTACCCCACACTATAGAAAGTCATGCTGAATTTATCATAAAGAGTATGAGAAAAAAATATGAGTTCTCTGCAGGATATAAAGGAGATATGGGTCAATGGGTGAGGGTAAAATCAATAAAACTATCAAATAAAATCTGAGACCTCGAAAATCAACAAATTCCACAGATGAATTTATCATGAAGTATACAAAAGGTTATATGGATGGATGGACTTGGGATATACAGACTGCAATGGGAATTGATAAGCAGTTTCATGTGGGCATGGTGTATCACCAGGGATGACTTTGGAGGGGAAGGGGGGGGTCAGTACAGGATCGTATGAAGTCTCTTACTGTTTTAGCTCCCTTTTCTGACACGGTCAGTCTGAGAAGTTGGCCCGCCTGAGGTACTGGCAATGTGTAGAGTTGTGTCAACAGTTTCCTGCCCGCAGTCAACTGGAAAAGAAGGAAATAAAGCAGGGTTGACTCTCAGTGTAGCATGATTTGGCAGCTAGGAGAGGTGAGGGAAGGGGGGGTAGAGAGGGGAGGGAGGGAAGAGTGAGACAGAAGGAAGTGTGAGGAGGAAGAGAGGGGGGAGGGTATGAGGGAGGAGGAAGGGAAGTAGGGAGGATAAAGTGAAGGAGGAAGGACAAGGGAAGAGGGGGGAACTTCTCAGTGCTGAGTTGGTGTTCAAACACTCCATTCAATATAAAAACACCAAAATAAAGTAAATTACTTTTCTATTGCTCTAAATCCACTCAACAATAGATAGGCATTAAAAGGGATCACAAAATTCTTTAACTTTTAACTTGTAACAGTAAAATGAACATAAAACTGTCTCTAAGAGACATATCTCCATTCACTTGTCATTTCTACAACACATGAGAGCACTCACAATCAAATTTCTAAATACTATTTGGGGGGGGGGGGATGGGCAGGTGGAAAGGGGAGGGGGGAAAGAGTCAACTTCACAATTTTGTGCTTTCAATATCTGAGTCTGTCGATAGAACAAACTTTTACTATGACAAACAGTGTCCAAGGGCGACATGAACTGGGAATCAGTTGACGGCAACATACAACATACAAGGTAACATAAAAAAAAAGTGGATTTCATGTGGAAAGTTAATTACCTGTTTTTGATGCTTGAATTCTGCGAGTGAATTCAACATCTTGTAGCAAATTTCAAACCATGGTAGATGACTGTTGACAAAAGGAACAAGAAGAGTGATATCCTAATTCCTTCTCTCCCTTATACTTTGTTTTCATATTTCACTAAAACAATTAAGAAATTAACTGCATGATTAAGATTTGTCATAAATGTATATTAGTCATGTACGTAAAGAGTTATCATAAAACTTACTGGTTTATACATTTACGAGTGACGAGTAAAAATCAAATGTGATTCGGGCAATTTTCGAAAGATTTGAATCCACTACGAAAACGCATGAGTAAACACTTTGGATGGTAGAATGAGAAGGAAGGGCAACGACCGGAGGAGCCGGTCGCTGAGGGTGCACAGTGTTAAAAGATTACCAGGGCATACTAGACACGGTAGAATGAGGTGCTAAGGTTGTGGGGAGACAGGTAAGCCAGGAGCGAAGTAAATATATCTTCCATCTGAAGCTACATTTTCTGTTGAATTCACTGAAATCTCTCACGGTTTAGGGAAGAGACAATCAAGCTGAAAACATAATACAGAATATATGCTACGTCATCGGTCCACTGAAATTGGAACCAGGAAAAAGGATATTTGTCAAAACAATTTGGAGGGTGGTAAACAAGGCAAAGTTCAAAAACATTATTAAGTTCAAGGTACAGAGAGGTTTTCTTGACTGGGTTAAATGTGATTTATTAACTCCCAAATGAGGTCTATTTGATAGAGTGATGACTAAATAGAACATTTCATATTAATTAGAGATGGAGGGAAATCCAATATGAATAATCTATGGCTTGGTATGAATATCGGTGAAGCATCTACCTACTGTATTGTCCAATACAAAGTGAACCCCCCAAACGTTTTCCTGATGGAAACCAGGAAATGAACACCCAGTAGGGAGACTAATCTAATTAGAAAACATTTCTAGACACTTTGGGTAACACAGTCTGATGAAAAGGGGGTCACATGACTGGAAGTGATAGATCCCTGAGTGGGTGGTAAAGTGCTAAACACGTTACCCTGTTTGGTCAAGACACAATGGAGCAATGGTGGCAATGTCGTGAGGAGATATGTCAGCAAGGAAGCAAAACAACTTATAGAGGGCTATCCATTTATACACCCAGGTACAGTATATAAATGTGGATTTTTCAAGGTAGCTTGTAGATATAGCTGGGTGTGCCAGTTTGTGGCTGCACCCAATGGGAAAGTCCTCCAGGGACACCTAGATGTGACGCACTGTAGCGCTGCAGAAGTGACTGTTTGAATTGTGCACACTTGGGTGGGTGGGTGGTTGTGACAAGTTACCAACAACCAGGAGGGGTTCCAATGGTGTAAAGTCGTGTGAGAAGGACTTGCGCTGATAAACGACTATAAACCTGGAACATTTTTGTTTAAAACTTTGACCTAAATTAAAGATAAAAAATTGAGTTAAGAAAATTACCCCATGATAGGCAACTAGTTTGGAATAACTTGAACCTTTTAAACTTTAACTTGAACTGGTAACCTTTTTAACACTGTGCGCCCTCTATGACCGGCTCCTCCGGTCAATGCCCTTCCTTCTCATGAGACCACTTCCCCTATCAAATTCATCTCTACCCAGGAGCCAAGGGATAGTCCTCTCCAACCCGTCAGGGGTGGGGGTGGGGGGCTACACTCGCCAGCTCCTAACACTAACATCGAGTCTCTAACGTTTCAAATGGGGGGGATAGTCCTCCTCACCCTGCTAGGGGGGGAGACTACCCCCTGTTCAAACCTTGCAATTGTTACCTTTTTGTATTAAGCTAAGTAGCATAAAGATGGCATACATGACAGGTACAGAAAGAGAATGTTGATGTAAAATCTGTCTCGACGACAGCAACTGCGATGAACATCCTAGATTTTCAACAAAGGTGTCACCCATATTGATAATACAATTTCCAGATATTCCCACACACATCATTAGTGATATTTCCAACGCACAGACCCCCTCGTTTAGTACTGAGCATTGGATGGTTTTGAAATTTTTGTCCATATAATTTACATGTTTTACAGTCGATTTAAACTATTACCTTAAAATACAGAGACAGGTGTCTGCTCCTGGCGGGTGCCGGCAAAAGCCAAACCTCTGTTTGTTGTCTAGTCCGATTAGGACAAACGTAAAGAACTGACCGGCTGGGTTAAACCTGAGAGAAAGAAGAAGAAAGAAAAAAAAAGGTATATAATATTATTTTATTTCATTATGGGTGTGGGGGAAGTAAGGTAACTTCAGTTTCGATGGTGGAATGAGAAGGAGGTAGGTTGACCGGAATACAGGGGAGGTCAGTGTCAAAGGTCACCTGGTCACTCTAGACACGGAAGAATGTGCAGCCGTTGTGAGGAGACAGGTAAGTAAGGAGCGAAAATAACATGACACTGTTTCGGTTATTACAGTACACAGTTTCATTTTTCACCATATATTGATGATGATATATTTACTGTATACATTCTTATACTCAACAATTTTTATTTCTCAGAATATTTCTGCCACTTCTAGGTTAAATATATTTTAACAAAATTGTGTGTTGGATTCAGATATGGAGCACTACACACTGTAGCAAACACCAAAGTCACACAAACAGGTGTAATATAATTGTTTCTATTGCTGCAGAATCTTAAGAGATCCAACCCCCCTTTTTTCAGAGGCAGCTCTTTTAGGTACTTGAGGTACGAGACAGAATGAGGGTAGCATAATTTCCATGGAGACAGACCTGTGCGAGACAAGTTATGTAATAACTTTTGATTACATTGTGCATGTAGAAAATGCATGCATGTTGAAAAAATTTGCTATTCGTAAATATAGAAAGGTTCTATATGATTTATTCCTATTGTTAGTTAACACACACACACACGGATGTTTATCATTGTTTGACTAAGTTACCTTCCTCAATGTCAATAAATGATTTGGTTGATATTTAACCTACAAGGGAAGTAGGTACAGTACTTTAACAGACTCACCATAGAAAATTGTGGCATGCTTAAAGTTGGGGAAACGCTACACACACAGATCGTCTCTGTCAGGTGGTAAATTTCCCCTTTACATCTATCGCAAGAATCACCTCTCAAAACAATACCAAACTGCTCGAAAAGGAAACACCTTTACAGAGCTGCTGTTATTGTTAAGCATAATTGACATATCTTTGCTTGAGGTTTTTTTTTTTTTTTTTAGGGTTTTTTTTTTTTTTAGTTTCTTAGTTTAAGCAGAATAACGTCTAACAGCAGAATTGAAACAACCGATGATATAAACAGACAATGAGGGCCGTACAATGTTCACTTAGCAAAATATTTGCTGACAAATGCTGTATAATTTTTACAACAAAAGTTGCCTTTCTTCTTAGTTAGAAGGAAGTTTACGGAACGTTTGGCACCAGGGTACTGAACTACTTTTGATTGTTCGACAGAATGTACCTAAAGTACTTTGCGGTTTGTAGCACACACTGAACTACAAGCAACAGTACGTGTAGGCTTCCTGCTGGATAACCTCCAGCAGGAAACCTACATGTACCTATAAAGCACACAGCTAGTGGAACAGGTTACTGTACATACCCATGTAGTCAAGTGGAATTTAATACATTGAAGACTTTTAAAGGTTTAATCTACAGTATGCAGGCAATTACATGTTTATGTTTACTCTTTAGCATTCACTAGTTTCTTTAGATGGAAAGCAAACAATTTTTTGGTAAGGAATGGCGATCCACCTTGGTAACTGAAACCGTTGGTACCAGTGCTCTTCAAGGTTAATGAACCCAATCCATGAACCCCTTTCACGATAGTCCGAGTGAAAATATTTTTTACTTAAATAATCTGTAGTACAAACAGATGGTTGCAATATCAAACATTTTGTTGAATAATGCTTCAAAACAATTAGTTGAGTGAAAATATTTTTTATTTAAATAATCTGGAGTACAAACAGATGGTTGCAATATCAAACATTTTGTTGAATAACGCTTCAAAAAAATTCAGAATATTACATACACAGTACAGTAACATATAGTATATCATTTTATGTAAGTTTCGGTATAACTTGCTATCAACTAGTTAGATGTCTACAGTTGGTTTTTGGTAAACCATTTATGTACCCCTCCCTCATTCCCCCCCCCCCCCAGTAGTTTGGTACTACTTTAAGTAGCCAGGTACATTTATTAAAGAACATTGTGGAATATAATATATACTTCTCAAGTTGCAGTAATTGCTGTTCAAAGAAACCATCATTATTATCTGTAAACTAAAATGTTCAAGTACCGAACAGCTTTTAAGACTTGCAAAGTCTAGAAGCTGCCTATTATACTGTCAAGTTTCAACTTTTCTCCACTTTGTCCTGTTTCAGTGCATGATACTGTGTGTACAATTTGTTGTCAAACATCACAAAACCTTAACAGATTCCAATTACCAGTACACCTAACATTCAATCATGAGTTACCGTACAACTATGTAGCATACATTTCACTCTTGCCACACGTTTTGCATGTGCACAGTTCTGCGAATTATCAGTTCCATATCTTGTATTGTATCAATACTCCAAAGGTTACTCCAGTACTATATTAATGTGCAATCAGCATTAACATCATCATACACAGCTTGAAGCACATAACACCAAAAAAAAAAAAACCATACATGTTATCACGTCTTAACTGCACTACTTGGTCAGGACTATTTATAGACTATTAAAATCCAATACAAGATATTATTCTAAGACGACTAGCCTACATGTGTTAAAGATACAATATCACAGTAATAGATAGTTACTGTAAGCACTAATAATAAAGAGAAATCCAAATCCTGTCTATATTTATATATACTGTGTGTGATGTTCATGAAATGGCACAGAGGAAGCACAGTCAAAAAAAAAAAAATTGTCAGATTCCCAAAGGGCCATTTTAACTTTGGTGTGGAACATATATAGGAGCTTTTCCTTAAAGGTTAAATATTGCCAAACATATATCTGCTAGAATACTTAATGTCTCCTTCAAATCACTTTAGGGTTATTAGTATTTTCATCCTGACCAGAAGCCATCCATAAATAAGACAGTTGTAAATTATATTTTGCTTTACAGACATCATCAGCCTATACCAGCTCAGGGATCACTTTGGATGGTAGAATGAGAAGGAAGGGCAACGACCGGAGGAGCCGGTCGCTGAGGGTGCACAGTGTTACAAGATTACCAGGGCATACTAGACACGGTAGAATGAGGTGCTAAGGTTGTGAGGAGACAGGTAAGCGAGGAGCTAAGTAAATGTAAATTATATTTTGCTTTACAGACATCATCAGCCTATACCAGCTGCTGAGGGATCAATATTACTTTAAATTTGTCTGACCTAAATCTGGGAATAATTTGAAGGGTTAAAACAGGGTTGTCCAACCTACGGCCCCCGGGCCACAGTCCGGCCCGCCGCAGGGTTGCGTCCGGCCCGCCAGAGATGCTCTACAATGCAAAAATTTAGTGAGCAGATTTATTGATAACAATTTGAAGCTATATAATCAATCATTCGAACCTTCTGGGTCCAAAAAACTGCATACAGGTCAGTTTGTGTGACACTCTCTCAGCGGAGGGAGGGGGGGCGGCTGGACTTTTGTTTTATCTGTTTTATCAGGAAGGAAAATAAATCAGTGCACTCCGCGTGCAGTGCTCACATTTTGTTGCCTTGGGCTTCGGCCAAAAATATCGAAAAATCAAGCTTAGGGTTCATGCGGCCCCCTCCTTCATCATAATCATTCCATGTGGCCCTCCTCTGCAAAAGGTTGGACAACCCTGGGTTAAAACATTGGTATATTTTAAAGTAGACACTCTTCAAAAATTTCTAGCAATGTTATTTTTTAAAATGCCTGAAACATTGAAGCCAATTACATATATGTTTTACATGTAACTGTAGGCATGGTTTGCGTACTTAAACTAGTATAACATTAAACACAACAGGTACAGTTAACATCCTGTAGTACATGTATGACAGTTCATTCTGTGTCATATATGTCCTCAAAGAATTCAGCCACGATGACTGTACCCAGGCAACAGAACAAGCCGAAGAGTTTCGTAGGCTGTGTACGTGAAATGAGATGATCATGATGCATTTTGCAGAGAGTGAGAAGAGAAAGGTTAGAGAAACCTTAAGAGTTTAGTAAATTCTATTAATCTATTAATCTGATTGAGAGAGAAACAATATCTCTTCATGGTAAGGTTTCATTTGTCTGTGAACTTTTGTGAGAAGAGAATAAATTTCAAATTTCAAAATTTCAAATTGAAATCCAATTGAACTCTTGAATTCTGTTTTCATGCTTTTTCAAAATAAAATAAAACTGTAAGCAAACTGCTTATCCACTAGAGAGCCTGAGAATGTGTAAAAGTAAGTTGGCCTGACGTTCCGGTCCTAGAAGGATCTTCTTCAAAGGCTAAATGACAAGTAACAGTAACAGAAGGGTAACAGACAGGTTAATGAGCATGGTGAACACAAAGAGATAGATGCTTTTTCGTTAAGTACATCAACATTTGTTGTGAAGAGTTTCTATTTACCCTACATCCAAGGAACAAGCAAGCAATGCAATATCTGAATGTATTCACTTCCTACTGTACATATCTGCTGTAGGATGTCCTCCATAAGTGGAAACAGGATATATACGATGGGAACACAGAGCATTATACATGTGTACACGATATGTACCTCTATACATGGTTACAATGTAACGGATACTGAATTAACAGCAGGTTCTGTACTTAAAAATGCAGACCCAACAGGGAACGATATATCTGAGTTAAACACATGTAAGTAGGTGAGGAAGCTAATCATGATGTTATCTCAATAATGTCAGATCCTTTGCACCAAAACTTTGTTTGAAGGTTCCCCTCACTGTCACACAGTATGGTGCAGTGTACATTAGGAAAAAACATGACAACAGTTGGCTGACTGATTCGCCGGCCGACTGAGAGGGCAAGGAGAAAAGGGATCAGTCCCGAGACCAGATTTATCCTGTAAGAATAACAATTCTTGGATCTGTTGTTCCCTATTATACCATCCAAATATAGTAAACAATCCACGAGATAGGCATAGATCCTTTTAAGGAGGGAGGGTAAGAAACATGCATCAAACAGACTCACAAAGTCTACGACTGGTTCCATGAAGGTCAGAACAACAGAAGAAAAGCTTTCTCACATTAACCCAATTTTAATAGGTGATCCTCGTAGAGACTGGTCACTTTCTAATTCTAATCAACCTCAACAACTCATTAGAATAAATTGACAAATATAAAACTTGGCAATGCTAATTCCACATTGCTAATTGACATTTGGTAAATTATGCTAACAAATCCATTTAATGGAAATTACTAATATTTTCATTAAAACTTATGAAATCGACCTTGATGCCCTAAAAGGTCATGAGCAAACACAAACTTGTAGGTCATTTTGAAGAGGAAGACCGAAGACCACCATGGTCATTGTAACCTCAGACCTGACATCCTGCTTATTGTATCTCCACAGAGTTTAAGACATGCAACAAGAGTTTTCAACACAGGAAACTCTTCTCATATGAAGTGATATAGTTATCATAGCCAAAGTGGCTTTGTTTGAGGTACCTTAACTGTATTCCTTGAACTCAGAAGTAAATATTAT
>JAIPMN010007285.1:0-13467 GCA_020650975.1 Apostichopus californicus
TTGCTCTTCTCTGTGAACCTATAGTTAAATATGGGGTCAGAGCAATGATTTTCTGATAAACTCAATAAAGTGATAAATAAACCGAAGGTAAGGTATCAGGTTTATACAAAAAGTGATTATTTTAAGTTACTTACATAGAGGCTGTTAGCCTGTTATTGAGAAATAAAGGATTTCATCCAATCACAGTGTTTGATGATTGCTACATGTAATTCAGCAAATATATTATGAATGTAGACATGAAAGTGTACCATGAAAGTGTACTATGTTTTTCAGAAGATTTAGTTTTAGCTGGGACTAGAAAAGAAAACACTAGTTCAGGCCTAGAATTTCATAATTTCAGCCACTTGCTTAACAAATGCAAGTGCTTAAAAGCTCTACTGACAAAAGTAAAGTTCAAATTGGTCATTTTTGTGAATTACAACACACATCATTTACCGAACAGGCAGTTGAGAGCAGCCCAATTCATATTTGCCAAAAATATTAAGCAGTAATGCAGGGCTTATTTCAGGCATGGAATCATGACGATTCTTTGATTGTTAACTGGCTTACAATTGGTTTATGTACGAATTGTCTACTGGTAGAACATTTATCTACTGGCAAATCCAGTGGCATTAAGCCAGTAAATATACTGTAGCCCGACTTTCTAAGCCCCCAAGTTTGCAGTAGCCTTGCTTGGTTGTGAAAGTGATCAGGAATCTAGTACTCTAATAAATATTTATGAAATCATTTTGATATCAGTTTAAGCCTATAAGTTACAATTGTGTTAATGTCTTGATAGCAGGACATCTTGAGGTGATGTAACCATACAGTGTACTGCTTGGGTGTAGATACAGTTACTTAGTACTGATGCAACAGTTCCCAATGCTGCAAATTTAAACCTTAATCAAGTTAGTTTGATCTTCCATGGAAATCTTGTAAGTGGGTCTGTACATGTACATTGGACAAATATGGGAAAATTAATAATTAATAACAATTAATAGCAAATGCAATGTGTTTTTTTAACAGTAGTGTTTGCTTTGTTTTAGTCTGTATATGGTTTTACCTCATCCTAATATGTTTCTCTCTATCTCTTTAGAATAAACCTGTCTATGGGGCTTACGTCGAGGTCAGAGCTAGACAAATTGAAATCTATTCTGCCAAATTTCTCATAAGAGCACAGTTCTCAGGGTTGAGGTAATAGTTTTAGTGTTCATTTCCATTTTGTGTTTTGTTTTTGCTAAGATCAAATTTGGTATGCAAAATTAATGATTTTTAATAATTGCAGGGTCTTTGGTTATTTTGTGTGGGGGAAGTTGAAGGAATACTAGCAATCTCTTTTTCACTCTCTCGACTTTATTGATATAGTGAAATACTTATGCGTCATTGGCATTTGTGTCATTGGCATTTGTGTCATTGGCATTTGTGGCATATACATACTATTTAATGTTATTTGTTGTGCGTGCCTATCAATCATCCTTCTCAACACTAAGTGAATACTACTTACCTTTTGCTCCCCAAAGGTGTATTAAATCTGTTTTACCCTTTTTACTTACTTGTCGAAAGGGAATTAAATCAATTAATATCAGTGCCCACTGGATGTACAAGCCCCTATGTTATATACTAAACCGTTCAGCCCTATAGTAGTGACATTCCCTACCAACTATTTTGGTCTAGAAGAAATAGCAAAGGAATTATTGGCTGGAGAAAGGTTTACTAGTTGTTACTTTAGGAGTGCAAGCCCTCTGTTCTCCTAATTGAATCATTGAGCCAGTGGTGTTCAACCCTTCACCATTTCTTTTTCATGAACAGAATGTTATAAATTACCCAGCCACCGTTGTGAATACTTAATAGGTTAGACCTACTGTAGTCACCCATGGTAAAGAAATTTCAGTAAGAGAATATGGACTTGAGCAAGTAATAACAATGCTCTTTAAAAGAAACAAGCTGAACAAAATATTTTCAAACAGATACAAATAGGCTTTGAATTTCCTTTAATTATATGTAAAGTCAACAGAACCGTGTATGGTTAGTGCCTTTGAATTAAATCGTTAACGACATGAAACAATAACTGGCAGAAAAGAATTAAAACAGAAAAACTAAACACCAAGACATTGTTTCAGACAGCACAGAAGTGACCAGCCACATTGATTCTGGAGAAAGTTACACTGAGTTAGACTAAGTAAAGATAAGTAATTATTATTCTTCTGATTCTTAGCCTTCAGTTTTCATTCATTTTGCCTCTGTATCTCTAAGTAAAAATGTTTTTTTTTATGTTTTTACATTTTGCCTATTCTATCTTTTATCTTGGCAGGTATCTCATGTTTTACTGGCCTTTATCTTCATCTTTTCTGGGGATCTGTTTCAATTTCATCATCTGGTCAGTGATAACCTTCCTCTCCTGGGATCAGATGTGGTCATATCTCTTTAAGGACACTGCTAAGGGTACAGGAGATCATTGGAAGGCCCCAGAGGATGGTGGAGGTTATCTCGACCCTTTTCAGATACCGGAGAGAGAAGAGAGGAGAGTGAGGAAAGGAGACGAGAGAAGAGGTTGGTAGTAGCCTTTACGGTGTTGATAAACTTGATTAAGGTTGTATCTTTTCAAATTTGGAGAACCTGTTCCACAATGTCACTGTGCCACTTGCAGAGAAAAGGTACCCTTCCAAAGAGCAGATGTAGGAAAAGAATGCTGAACGCATACAAAAAGAGTTTGCACAGTCTTGTTAAATCAACTAGTAAGGTCTCCAACATCGCTTCCCTCGCCATCAGACAAAGTTGACTAGAAATTATTTTGCTGGTTTTGTTTTCTTAAATGTGACAAAATTTGTTTTAAATCTTGAGAAATTCTGTTGCTGTTAACAGCACACTTCAACACTTGTGACCCATGGGAAGGAAACTCCATAAACTTGGGATTGAACTAAGTGAGAACCAGAATATGGTTATCACCATAACCAACTCCCATTTGTAATTTGTGTTCCCTCTGGGAATTTTTCTTAGACAAGGCAAAGACCTTGTTCATATCGATCTTGATATAGCTTTGCACTGATCTCACCAGCAAGCTTCTTTTCGGAAACTATCAACTCTCAATTAATGCACATTATGGTGGTGATTAGAGGCACTCACTCAGAGTAAATGTATCATTATTATGTTATCCTTGAATACTCTCTTGCACACAGGTTTGTTTTCTTTTAAAGTGGTCTTGCTTTTTCATTTAGTAATTAGTAATCTCACTATCACTATACTTCAGGCTGCCAGGCAAATAACAAAATGAAGCCTCAATGACAAGCAACTTACAACATGTTCCATCTCTTGACCGACAGCCTTGTCAATAGACATACAGTAAGCTTGCCATGTTATTCACCAGGCAGCCACAAAAATTAACTGTAGTTCCCTTGCTCTTTATCCAACTGCTTGGCTTGGCATACAATATGACAATTGTTAGCAAGTGTTGGTTGTATTTCTTATGTTTTTTCTTCATCCTTGGTGACAACCGTTGTGAAGGCATTCTCACTTCACTCCTGTGTTATATCTCCAGACTTACTTCAAGATCTTAAATCGTCCAAGGCCGGCCAGCAGAGAACGTGGGCCTCTGGTACGATTGACATCTCATACAGCGATGACGATTCAGATGACGACATCTTGCTCTGTACGGATCTCTCGGGTATGAACAGAAGAAGAGACCCAGGGAAGATCTCTGAAGCTAATATTAAGGGTGGATCAAGTGACAGCTTTGAGACCATCGAGGACAGCAGAGATGATCCGGTTACCTTGGAGACGAGTGATCAGGCAAAGGGAGCAGAAGGCAACCCTCCTGGAGCCAGATTCAGACATGGAGCAAAGTCATCCGTGGACTGATTTGTTGTTATTGACGAATGCTTCTTCAAATGGGAGATTACAGTTGAGATTCGACGGCTGCCAAGATCAGCATCACGTTAGAGGTAAAGTGAGAAGTTGGAGAATTGCAATGTTTACTGAACAATAGTTCTCAAGGCAAAAGTGTTCGGTATTTCGTTTTGTCAGGTGTGTTGTACAGTATGTGTGCTGTCTGTTGGTACATTGCTAATATTTCCTACTGCATCATGACCAGGATATTTTTTAAAGATAAAATCCGAAATTTGATGGCAGGAACAGAACTGTTGACCTAAACCTGCATTTTTGTTGTTTGGTTGTAGCTTTGTGTCACTCTGAGATGTAATAGTTACCCTTAACTGGAAACCACTTAACCTAATTCAGATACCTATGGGGTCACAACCATCATTGAGCTGCTCCTAATGAAAGAGTGGCTATTAGAAGGTCTGTTAACACAATACAGACCATTGAGTCGCATAAATTAATTGTAATGTTGTCTTGTTTCATTGTAAAGCATTTAACATTTGAGCCCATTTTCATCATGCTTTAACTAACAGTTGTTTTAAGGTACCTGTTTCTTTTCTTCAATGCTTGCTCTACCAGTTTCTTTCATGTATCTCTGGAGAATGGAATCACATGATTTTAAATCATAAATTTTAGTGCATACTGCATACTATGTTATTGATGCTAAGTTTTGCACACTGAATTTACTCAATACGCAAACAGCTAGTCCTTGTGGGACATAGTTTTCCAGATTTCTGGTAATAAAAGGTTGAAAGTAAAAAATTAACCAGAAAAATTTAACCATGTGAGCAACTTGGCATAGTTGACTGGACTTGATCCCGGAGTCTGAGTACAGCTACGATCGAGTTGGAGCCTGGTCCAGAGTAAAGTGGACTTTGGTCAGGACTCAGATTCAGTCCTCCTTCCGCTCTGGTTGCTCTTAGTGAAAGAGTGAGTACAGTGATCTATGAACCCAATGTACAAATGTAATGCATTGTTTTGTACAACTTGAAAGCCTTGTGATCAATTTTTAATTTTTTCCATTCTGATTTTGTTGGACTTAAGTAACAAATGACATTTGTAGGTGCTCATGTTTTTATTCTTAACTGCCATCTATGATATCACCAGTTTTCAACTTTCAACATTACTAGAATACCAGATTTATAATCCTACTTAAAATATGCTTTTCCAGCAAGTTATGGCAGCCTCAATTTTCTTTCTTCGTAACATTTTTACAAAATCTACACCAGTGTGTTCTTTATGTGCAATTGACCAAAGTTGAAGTTAACACATTCTTCAATGGATTCACAGTACTGTAAAAGCAGCATTGCAGACTAGGATCATTTTAAATATTTCTTTCTTTTGTAGCTTTTACGATCATATATTCTATTCAGTAGGCTCTTTTGCAGTCCATGTTGATGCTGTAAAATGTTGTCATTGAGAGCGAATAGGATTGGAGGTTGATTGAGAGGACCTTCTGTAGCTATTTAAATCATTCATTCTGTCTAGTAGAGTCTTGTGTGGTCCAAGTTGATGCTGTGTAATGTTTTTGTTGAGAGCCAGTAGGAGGTTGATTGAGATTACACAGCCAACTTTGAAAACTTGTTTCCCCTAATCTTTTCACATTCACAAATGAGTCATGCCAGTCATGATAGATGTCTCAGTTTAGTTCTTACTATATCTAGAATGAACAGGTCAGATAAGTACTTAAATTTGAGAGAATCTTATAGCGAAACATATCATTAGAAGGTTGAAGAAAGTTTACTTCATGCTTTCCATTGATTTTAAAGTAAAAAAATAAAACAAAAGCAAAACAAAAAAAATAAAGAAAATGGAAATATGTATTTCTAATTTTACAAGTCAAGTTAAAGTTGGGGTCTCAAAGCTATGAAACTCTACATATAGTATAAGGCCTAGAATTTCATAAAGCTACTGTAACAAAAGCAAGTGCTTAAACTTCTACTGGCTAAAATTAAGGTCCCACAGGCATTTTCCTGAATTACAGCTCACATTTGTCACTCAACAGGTTTATGAAAATAGTTCAATAATATTTGCTGAAGATAAGCAGTAATACATGGCTTAGGTTAGGCACAGAAGTCATGCTGATTCTTTCACTAACGATTTTTACCCCACTTATGAACTTGTTTTTGTTCTTAATTTGTCTACTGGCAGAAAATCTCCATTGCCTTTGTTTTTCTACTGGCAAAACAATAAAATCCACATAGCAAGTACATAGCCTGAATTTCAAGGTCTGCATATGATGCTTGCTGACTTAATCAATATCATGGGAGGACATTGTATTATCGTGGATGGTGATGAGGGTACTCTAAAGAAATCCGACACGTGATGAAGTGAACATGAATATAATTTTCCTTATTGCTGAACGTACTGAATGGATAAGTCATATCATTAATTCAAGAACTTACAGAGGGAAGGGAGTAGATACTTCGTCTAATTAAATCAGGATAGATTAAACTAGATGTGACAAGAAAAATATATCATATCCATCGCTCGCCGTGTTCACGTCAGTAAATCAACAATGGAGATCTAACTGGAAAGTTGTTATCAACTTTGAAAGCTGCAAGGATATTTGACAAAAAATATCTTTTCACCTTTTAGAGTTCATGACAGCAAATCACTCACCCACCAAATAACAATATTTCTCATTTCCAGATAGCTACTGGTGTTTATTTTATTACTTATCAATATTATAATTTTATATATTTTTTATACCAGGAGGCGGTGTGTGTTGACTGAACAGTTTCTGTTTCTGATGCACTCAATAATTTGGATGTCAACAGGAAATGAGAATATATGATTTCAAAGGTTTTACAATATTAATTACATGTAGACATCTCTGAACATTTGTAAGTGCAATGAAATATATTATGATGATTGTAAGCTTTTGCAGAATTAAAAGATAGATTTAACATCAAAATATCTGGACTTTTCCTTTTTTTAGTGCTTTATAATTTTTACCTTTGGAACATTGCTCAAATAGTGCTCCCTATAAAAAGTCACTTTTCAAAGAATACCAAAATAAATCCAAGTAAATGAAGAATGGAGGTCACCTCTGGGATACTGCACCACCAAGATCGCTGGTTTGGATCCCATTTCTAGCGGTATATTTCTTCGCTATTTTCCATAGCTCAAAAACTACCAGAATATTAAGCAGTTCACACAAATTATCAACTCCAAACTTCTTAACTGGCCAAGCTAGCCAGCTAATATATTTGAACAACAACAAGTTTTATGTAATGACAAATTCTCACAAGGAATGAATTGGAATAAATATTTGATCAATGTCTTCCCTTTAATGACTATTCTTCTTTGGAAATTAGAATTCAATTTAGATCTTTAGAAAGTTTTTTCTCAATAAAATGTATTAAAGGGATATTTCAAGTGGCAAAAGAATGTAAGACTTTATCTTGAAAAGAAAAATATTTCCCCCTATTAGCTGAAAACTTGTTTCTCGATATCTTGTTCCTCATTCAAGATCTGGTTGATTGAATGTAACTTATTTTGACTGGCTAAACCCTCGATTCCAGGGAGTGGATCACAGAAGGTAGTGTGTGATGTCATCACCAAAGTTTTATTACCCCTTTTATATCATAAGCTTGTTGATTTATCCCTAAACTGTGATACCTTTGGAAGATTTGCTTGGCAGTCAGTGTTCTAAAATTGTTAAAACTTCACCAAAACACAGCTTTTCTGTAGAAATGCGTTTACCTCTACAAATAAGTGAGTTAATATTGTAAAGCAAAGCAAAAAAAAAAAAATTAGCTGAATTGTCATGCTGGCACCACTCACTCTGTTGTTGCCAGATACAATAACAAAATATCACCAAATTTGAGCAATTCATATCTTTACCATACAAATATGATATGAGGATGTAGGTTTCAACAACAGATGCAGAAAATTTTCAACAGTCTTGGTTTGCAATCAACTTGTCACAGAAATATCCCTTTAAGTTTTATGTGAAAATAGACACATTTTCAATGTGGTATGTCATTGTTCTAGATTACTAATTGTAGTTTTGTATCTTAAATTAAACCCAATGTAATGAACCAAGAGAAATATAGCTGTTTCAATTACCACAATTTTTTTTTTTTAATGTTGGAGTAATATCTCGTTGATGTATAGGCCCTAGCAGGATGAAAATTTTTCAGCCCTATGACTTATATAATCTTGTATATATTATAACGTATAACGTATATTTGCATTTAAGAAAGGCTGACCTAATGTACAAGGGGAACACTGTGTAGGTGTGTGCTAAATATACTAACTATGAGCTGTTTCAATATTTATAGAGCTGCATAGGTTATTCAGGCTCAAGTAATCACTGTTGTTGTTGAAAAAGGTTATACAAACCCTCTACTTAAGACAAAAACGAGAGCAATGTCTGTCATATATGGTATAATTTCTTGTTCTGTTTCCGTAGATATTTACTGCAATTTCTTTTTTAAGTACAGAGGAGGGATTGATCAATCAGAACTGATCATTCAACAAAGGTATTTAACAAAATAGCATCATGATGTACAGAAGCTGAAACCAGTGAATGAAATCTATATTCCTACCTAAATAGTTTGAAACTCAGAACTAATTTTAGCAGACTCTTATAATTCTTAGAAAATGGGCTATCGGAAATGTACGAGGGAAGAAAAAAACATCATTCTTTTTGCCACAAAGTAAACTGCTTAGTGGTCAACTGAAGTCCATGAGGAATGATGACACAACTCCAGTGCAGAGTCTACTTAGATAAAGTACAACGTTAATGTAACGTTTACATCAAATCTGAAAGAGTCCACTGTTTTTGGGTGTTTGGCCACCTGGGCACCACAAATGTAGCAGAATTGTAAATCTTTCTGAAAAAGTTCTTCAAATGCCAATGATTGAAAGCTTGACCACAAAAGAGTAGCACAGCGACCAGATGTGATCTTAGGCGCATCCTCATGAAGAACTCTTGGATATCAATCTATGACATACTTCTGAACTATCTGAATTGTGGCTTGTTCCCTTCAGTCATGTGATACAACAGGTGACAAATTGAAAGCAGAATGCCAGCAGTATGTCCTACTAATGCACCAACACATACTGTAATCGGCCATACCTGAAAGAAAGAAAAAACATACCAGTAACAGTATGTTCATGTGCATCATTGTGTCCATTGTGACAATAAAAAGCATTTTTCAGTGTAATATTAAAATTGAAGTAACTACCCAAAATGGTTATTTTAATTATCAATTTATCTACTACAATTCCAGAATTGCAACAGTTGGTTTTGATATCTTCACAACAGTGCTGGTATGTAGGTAAAAGCTAGTAGGCTGTGTGAATTATAGTTGTCAGGAATTAATCAAAGTTGCAAATGGGACTCAGGTAGTAAACTGATTATCAAAAGTAATGTGACCTTTTGACTTGTCAAGTATTTCCAGTTGTCGTGACAACAATTGTCAGGAAAATTGATATTGATGAGTCTACTTTGCAGCCCGGGTGAGGCTATAACATCTTGGCAACAAAGTGACAACTGACTAAGGAAGGTAACATGACCTGAGTTGTATTGTCTGAACTATCCAAATTTTAAGCCTCATTTTATTTCTGTTTTTCTTGTACTTATGAGTGGTTAATAATCACACAATCATGATAATTTTTGCCCGAAAAGTTTGGCCCGTTTGCAGAGATTGAGCGAAGGAAAAAGGTCAAACCAAAGTGGGAGTACGCATTCTTATACCTTTTTGGCTCCCCACAGCTCCTTTTGTTGATGGTTTGACACCCAGCAAAAATTTTCCAACCTGTTTCCAACTGTTTCTTTATGATCTATGCTGAATTGTGCTCGTAATCACAAACATGTGCATTCAATATGTCAGAAAATGTTTTTTTTCACCATTTGCGTGGCAATTTAAAAGCTCTATGAGAGCTCGCTACTGGGGGCTGTAATACACCACTGCATATGTACTTTGCCAACCAAACCAACGTTTTAGCTGTCATTTGTTTCACCCTATCTCGCCCAATGGGTGTCACCACACCGACACCTTAATCACTACAGGCTTTACACCTATACAACTTTCCCGTCAAAATGTAATTGGGATGGATACGCAGTAAGATGTATTGACCCTTCTCTTCACAACAATAAATAATGCTTAATGCTAGGGTACATATGTTACACAGTCACTATGTCAAGCACCATTTACATAAAGTCCTTCACAGAATAACATTTCCGCAGCAGAGCGAGCCGTTTGAAGGACACTGCTAAATCAGGGATCCATTCATTAATTGCTTCACTGACAGTGGTAATCATGACTGTGATGAGTAATGTTGTAGGTATTGTTACTCAAAAGACCTATAATGTGTGGATGTCAAATCTCGCACATGAATCCGAAAACTGTTTTTCACGACACCAAATGTTTCGAACAAGCTCTGCGAATTGGCCAAAATTGTGGCAATCATTACATCACCATAATTGCATCATTATTTACAAAACAAAAGTTAAAAAAAAAACGATTGAAGAGTTAGGGATTGTTTTGTGTTTAAAACCGAATTTTATAATGAGATTTTAAAGATTGGGTTCTTGAAAATTCTGTACTTGAAGATAAATGTTAGTGACAAGAAGGAAATGTTTGACATACCTGCCAAGGTCTCTCCCAGTCAAGGGGTATGGGAAATGCTCCTAACCAAGCACCAACATAAGAACAGACCACTATATAAAGTAAACACAACTCAGCAGCATTCTCTGGTCTAAAATTTGAAAGAAAATAATTAACGAGAAATATAGATTACGATATATTTATTGTGCACATTTAAATTAATGTGATTAGCAAAAGCATCATACAGCTCAACAACAGACCACCAGTCTTTACATAGAAAATGGTCACACCTTCCCCTTATCAAAATACTAGCTAGCCTACACTGAACAGAGATTTCAAATTTCAACCGTTCATAAAGAACCTTTCCTGTCGTCAACCATGCCACAAACACTCTGAAAATTCAAATCCCATCCACTCAAAATGTATCAATGATTCCATTCAATTAAGAGGGCCAGGAAAACACTTTTGAAATATTTTTCCAATGCATGGAATGACCTGTAGCTTCTCCTGTTGTCTGACTAGTGTACGCATCCCCAAATTCAATGCAAGCAGTTATTTGTACAATGAGCTCACTAGATGACATGACAAAGTTTTATAACACTGCTGGACCTGATATGATAGGAGAATCCGTAAGGCCTTCTTCCTGAATTAAACTCCTAAATGCACAACTTGGTATCCTTCAAGAAGTCATAAAATATTCGGTACCAGAAGGTGATTGGAAGCGACAAGACAGTTTACATCCTGTAAAATAGCGTTTATGACACATCTTCAGTTCAAAAGACGACTTACCTTCTCTCAAAGTATAACCTTGTCCAAGATTCAAAGTCTGTTCCAATGAATAAGAGGCAAGGCACTATTGATAATGTTGTCAGCAAAAGAGAAAATAGGAATGTTTGTTCCACATTTCTATAGAAAGTAAAGAAAGGACACATTTAATAGAAATCTTCAGAGGTAAAGTGTAAAAGCGTTGGAATTCATGCTGAGACAATACAACATGTAAATCCGCTTCAAACTCTCCCGAAACATTGATCATGTATGTGTTACTGAATTAGAGATTACTGTGTGACCAGTGGAAATAAATGATAACAATCTGATAATGGATTTTCCTACATCAATCCACAACACTGCATCTATACAATCATACTCAATCGAAATGGGTAACCAAAATTGTTGAGAACCCCCAATTACAACATTTTTGATGATGCAACTTTGTAGCTATTACAGTCTTTCATAATGTGTGTTTTATAATTAAGGTAATTTAATCAGTCTCTACCTACTGTATTACTGATTTTGGATCAACTGTACAAAAAAAAGGCAGCACTGCAATTATTATTATGATTATTTGACCAATTTATTTGTTACTATAAAGTTGGAGCAACAAGGCACTTCATCAACCTTTCTGATAAACTCTCTTATCACTAGAAAGACAAATCTTTTATACACATTCTCCTTTTATAATTCCAATAATCTATGTAAGGCTCTTTCATTTAGTGGGTGTTAAATGAGAACTTTAGAGATTCTCTGAGTCCCATCAACTGTACCATGTGGAAAGAAAAATGGTACAGACATGGCTACCTTCCAAATAATCTAACTATGGTCATGACTTAGACCTCTTTCAAAAACAGAATTAGAATACACTGACTTTGATCAAAATAAAGGTTTCAAACGTACTCAAATGCTGGAGCTCCATATAATACTGTTATTACATGGAGTAAAACACAGCTAGATAGGAAGATGATAACAGCCTTCAGTAGATTGTAGATATGATCTCTAAACTTCAGTTTCTGCAAAAAGAGAATTGAAAATATTATGCAGAAGATGAAAAATAGCAGCAAATATGAACAAAAACCGAACAGTACATTTTAATAGCAATTATTAACTTTGATGAAAGCGAACAATGCTCTGATGTAAACAAATATGTTACAAGAGCATAGTTCCTTCCAATGTGGTATGTTTCAGCTTGACAAAGGCCTACAGCATAAATTAGCATCAGCATTTAGGCACAGACGACGATCAGGTTAATTAGTAAGAGTGTCATTATTATTGAACCCCCAATCGGACAAAAGTGTACCATAACATTGCCTATTGAACCAATCAAGTATATTGGCAAGAGTGCCATCCTTAATGAATTGCCTATTGAGTATTGGGTGACTCTCTCCCACCTTGGAGGGAGTAAGAAGTTGGAGTTTAGTAAGCAGTGAAGCTTATTATTAGCAATAATACGATTCTTAATAATTGTAGGATGCGTCTATTCAATGGACATGGTGTTAGCTTAAAAAGGTACGGTCCAGTCTAAGGCACTTTCAATTTTCATATTCGTGAATATTCACGCACAGTCACACACAAAGTTATTTCTCGCAAAACTGGTATGTACCAAACAGCTGAAACAAAATAACAATGACAGAGCTCAGATTACTAAATACTGTACCGATAAACTGCACCCAAATAGGTTTGGTCATAATCACATCAGAATATTTAACGATGGAAAAATATAACGAAATGAATTACATTATGCAAAGAAAAGAAGCTCACCGTAGAATATGTGTTTGTAGAAGTAGTGAAAGAACCACAAAACAAGAAACAAACGGACTCTATTAATGTTACGGCGACCACAGCTAACTTTACAGCGTCCTTTGTATGAGTTACGATGTTAAATCTCCATTCTACAACTAAAAGAAGAAAATTTAGTACAAAAAGCAAAATCAGAAGCAGAATGTTCATGTATAGCAATCGCAATAATGACTGTTTTGATACTTCAAGAAGATCGCCTCGGTTGCTGGCCATGTTGACAACTTTTGAAGAAGGTAGTATCAAGGTATTAGAAAGTTCAATACCTTCGTCACCTGTGATACACGTCATTGATCCTTCTTAATTGAGATCGGACCGAAATATGATATATACAGCGAAACTAGCAGACAATAATCTATGTTTTGTCATTAGCTAAGGTTTCACAACCAAAATAGTCCCAAAGAGGAATTCGTCTTGGCATATTTGTGTCAGATTTTACTGGCCCTCAGCACGGAATATCATGACCCAAGATGGCTATGTCACA
>JAIPMN010007288.1:3092-30088 GCA_020650975.1 Apostichopus californicus
AAAAAAAAAAAAAAAAAAAAAAAAACTTTGCGACCAAAGACGTTGTTGAGTCTATTCTCTGTACAAAGAAACGAACGGCTGATGTGACAAGTCTAACAAAGGGAGCAACTATGGAACGCAACGGGGTGTGTTGCCAAACATCAAAAGACACTGTGTTAGTATTGACTTTGTTTTCAAAGGCACAGAATATACCACATACTCTTTCATTAACATCTGACAGATAACCTCTAAAAAAAAAGAAAATAGGACAGTTACAGAAATAAACACACATTCTACTGTTCTTGTCCTTATAAATATTCATTTCTGATTCTTTCAAGGAAAAATGTATATATATTTTTATTCATCTCTTTTGCTGTACCTAAAATTTAAGTAATATTATCAGCTAAGCAGTTCTAAATTAAGTGACTTTCACAACAGAAAATTTCAAGATGCTACAAATAAAGTTGCTTTCAGCAGTTTGTATAATATTATCTGTTCCCATTAGTCTACACACTGCATGATCCATTGATCTAACAATTTCTGATCAAAAAAGTGTTTGACAGAGAGACAGTTGGAAGTTCTGGTTGAGGGACAGCAGATGAAGAACCAAAGTTGGCTCAAAATTGTTCCCATGGAATCCAATTGCCAAAAAAAAAAAAAAAAAACATTGGAAAAGAGTCACATCAAATAGACCAAAAAAAAAAGTCATTCACAATTTCGACAAATAAAGAATTGGTAAGAAAAGTGTAAAACACCAATTTTGCTGACAAACACAAATTTACCATTGCATGTGAAAATAAAGGGAACATTCTTTCAGAGAGAGAATCATTCCCCGTACCAAATGATTGAACTAACCATTCTTACACTAATTTTTTGGACCTTTCACAAGTCATCATCTTGGGACAGACTGTGAAACCTTAGATATACTCATTGGTCTGATAAGCTTTTCCAATGCCATTTACTATTATTATATTATAGGCAATAGCATTTAGTTTTGTTCGTGCTTTGAAAAATGCATGATTTATGCAGGCAGTGAAATATACCTATTAAGGAGTTTTCAAGTATTAAGAAGGAAAATCCTTTACTAAAACATGCTTCATAAAATTGTGTTAGGGTTCGACTGCCAGGAAAGTGACAAATCTTTAGGGATTAGGCTGCATGGTGTGCTTTATTCACCTGTCAGGATTAAACCTGCTGGGTATATCCAGTAATGTGGAAGTGATTAGGCTAGAGGGGAGTGCATAATTAATCTGTTGGGATTAGACTAGAGGGTGTGCGTCACGTAATCGCCTATAGATGTACACCTCTACATTTATTGTTTATAATCCAGCTGAATTATACATTTACTTTCACAGTTGATGTAGATAGTGCAAATTAAGTAAACAACTCAAGTAAACATTATGGTGAAAAAACATCAAGTTAAATGGGAAGAAAATTATCGCCCACATTTCTTTGCGGATTTTTCCGCACAGTACCGCTTCACCCCTTTCCTTGTACACGCACGTACCGCCGCATGCATCGTTGTACGTCACAGTGATCCCCATGATTATAACAAAAGTAAAAACTTTTCTGAATGTATATAATATAATAAAACAGCGAGAAAAAGAATTAACCATCCAGCCATCTTCCGGAAAATACAGGTCACCAAAAATTTGAAATCGACCGCAACAGCCATAGAAATCGATCCAGATGATTTCTGCTACCAGTGAGAGCGGTTCCCGACGACATTTTCGCCACGTTACCGGCTAAAAAATATTTCCCCGTTCTATGACGCCATCTTAACTGGTTTTCCACCACTTTTTGGATGAAACAAAAGAAAACTTGACAAGGGTGACAGAGAGCAGTTGCTCAACCATCACACTAAAACTTTCTTCATCTTGTAGGGAACCAAAGAAAGACTTGAACAATTTCTTTTAAAAAAAAAGGAAAAAAAGACTAGTTTTGATAGATATTTGTAGACTCGATATGTTATCAGCTGCAACAAGAGACCTGTCTGATCAGCCAAGCAGCAACAGCAGAAAAAAAAAACAGACTTAACTCTTAATAATCAACAAACCCAGAAAGGGGGGAGGGAAGTTTCAGCAGATTTGTTAAAGACAAATAGTTTGTCCAAACAGACCCGAGCCACAAACTGACCTCATAAACTTGCTGATGAAAAACTTGACTACTTATGACCTGAGTAAAATTTCTACCTTTTTTTTTAAACAATTTTTTTTTAACAATACTTTATAAGTGACTTTTCCTAATTCCTTTTTTCTCTCTCAAATAATTCTCCTGGTTTTGTAGAAATTGCCAACATTTTGACGCTGACACATTTGGAGACATTCTTTTTAAGATGAGATCTTTTGATGAAGAAATATCTCAACTGATATGATAAGTGAAATATATATCTTACAAAAAAACTGTTACGTTTTGTTTCAACAACGTTGTTCATTAATTTGGTTGTTGTATGGAAGCCACATGATGTATTTAAACAGCTACAGTCAAAATATCATGCAGAGCTTCTAACTAAAACTAGATTGAAATATTATTTCAAAGTATTTTTCAAAATTTCCCTGCAGAATGGTTTGCTAGCTAGCATTTGATAAATTTCCCAAATTCCAACCGTTTCAATAAAATACTACTACTGCAGTGATTCTCCATGCCCGACTTTTTTAACGTAACTTTGTGACAAAAATCGACAAGATTTTATTTTATTTATGTTTCTTAAAAAAAAAGAAAAGAAAAGTTTCAAGCTTGTAGGACTGAAAATGAAAGAATACCGAAGTGAAGAATAGAATATCGAGAAGCACGAAAAAGAAAACAACAGAGGAGTAAGTAAAAGTTATTACACAGATTCATCGTCGGGAGGAATATTATAATATATATGCAAAGTGATCCATGCGTAGTCAAAGTCAAACGCCATAGACTCTCCGGAGGGAGATCAGGTTTTTTTTGTAAGTTACTTCCGGCAATCGTGCCCTCTTTGTCGCTGAGTTCCATCCTCCGTTATCGAGGGAATAGCTAGTGTTCATCGTCTGAGGAGTCCGAGGACGAGCAGTCCTCGGACTCGCGGCCCTCATCGTTGACGTGATTAATCAAGGCATTAACAGGCAGAGAGCTGGAGAATATATTGACCAAATCCGGTTTGGTTAGGCCGTTCCTCTTCAGCTGGAGATACAGACAGAAAGAGAGAGTTGTGGGATTTCACCATTTTATTACCTTTATATCTTTGTCTCAAGCAAAGCAGTCGTCTGTACTCATCTGGTAGGAAACTTCTTCACTTTATCGGCTCTGATGTAAAAGCCGAGATTGTTGAGAAATCGTCCAATTTGATTTAATGAACCAGTAAGAAAGCCAATCTTTGATATCTCTGCCTGATTTCGAACCATTCTCAGTTTCCTTAAACATTTGATAATGGTACATGGTGTCACCAGTTTGTGACAAACTTCAACACGGAATGTATTCAACTTTTAAGAACAACGTACCTACATTATATAATGCAACTGGTCTCTGTGGAACCTACTCACATACACCAGAGTAGTTTATCTAACCTGCTGCAAATTTAATTTGTATTCTCATCTTTTAAGACCAATTATATAATTTAACTGGTCTCTGTGGGACCAACTCACATACACAACAGTTTATTTATCTAACCTGCTGTAAATTTAATTTGAATTCTCGTCTTTGAAGACCAACGTACCTCATTACATAATCTAGCTGATCTCTGTGGAACCTACTCACATACACTACAGTTTATTTATCTAACCTGCTGCAAATTTAATGTGAATTCTTGTCTTTTAAGAACAACGCACCTACAATATAATCTAACTGGTCTCTATGAGACCTACCGACATAAACAACAGTTTATGTATCTTACCTGCTGCGATCTTAATTTGAATTCTTGTCGTTCATCTTCAGTGATTGGAGCATATCCGTCCTCATTGTCACTGTGTTCGTGCCAACCCATCTCACGCAGTAACCTGCAATAGATTAAAAAACTCTCACTTTGGAATGATTCAAAAGAGGTCGGACAGATTTTGAGATACAATCAGAATGAATGTCAATCACAGGTACTGCCTCAATTAGGTTCTTTCAATATACATTTGGTTATGTTGTTTTTTTCTTTTTTTCTTCAGAAAACCATACAACATGTTTCTGTCAGAAATTTTGGTAACAAACCTCAAGCTGTTTTTTCATACAAGGTATAATAGAAAAAGAAATTATTGGAAAGAATGCGACATGTACCAGGGGACCTCAGAATTACAGGTATGTCCGATGGTCTACCGGGTGAGCTGCACATTACTGAAGGTGGGTTCATACACCAGTAAAGCGCCCTATAGCAAACCTCACAGCTATGGCTATATTTTTTCCCAACAAAAATGCAGTAGTGGAACACATCCCAACGCACACAAAACGTACATGTATACAAACTTTTGCAAACTTCACAATGGTTATTAAGCTTATGAATATATGACATAGAAATATGATCATGGTAATGAGCATAGAGAACTTTGCAAGGGAACAAAATCATTGAAACACTGGAAAAGTGACCTCAATATTAATCTGTGCTAATAGCCAGGCTGCTGTTATTCTCCGTCTTTTGCAAAATACTCCTCCGTTTTGAAGGGATAAGCAGAATCACTGGGAATATCAATCGCTATGGCGATCCCTAGTATAGTAGGAAGAGCAGATGATCCTGATCGTAAAATTACATAACATCGTGGATTGAGAATAACCACCACCAATAGACTGTCCCGGAACAGGTGGCTAGAATATTCAACTCCGTGAACAGACTCGACTCATTGCATCGATTCACCGTAAGTGATAATCATGCCTGGTTTTCTGAGAACCAACATTTGAAATAGGAATTACCTAAACTATTTTTTTGTATACTTTTTTCCCCTTTTTTTTACCTTTGTTCTGCTTCTAGGCTACTGGATAGCTTGGAAGTATTGTCTGATGTGCTGGTGTCGTCCCAGCTCGCATCGGCGTCCAAGTAGCCGTTCTCCAACGATGTGGTGATTTCAACAGAGTTTATGCTGCTGTCATGCTGTGAAAAGTAGAACACAATAACTACTACTACAATACATGATAATAAATGCCAAATAATTAACAGGTTTTAACAAAATTACCCCTCGGTAGGTGCCAATACTACCTAAAAGAAAGGAAGAAAAAAAAGAAGGGAGGACTCATTGCTGGAGGAGAGGGGGGGGGGGCGGTTAGGGTTGATATTACCACATTTATTCAATGCTGTCAGTCCAAGTACGTCAAGAAAGATACATGGGCTTAGGGTGGTCTACGTAACTCTCAAATTCAACATTACAACTAAGTAAAACAAGACCCAGTGTTCAATAAAATTTTGGTAAAAAAATTAATCAGTCTAAGAGCGACTGACTTATGTCAATCTGAGATCCAACCTCGTGAGATTTCATACTCACCAAGTTTTTCTCGTTCTCCTCCATGTCGTGGTTGAGACTGGAAGCACGGTTGAAGTTGTAATCTTCGTTCTCATAACCACCGTTTTCAGTTGCGTTTGAGTTGCGCAATCCCAGAAGAAAGTTGTTCTTCGGAACTTTCTTCACCCTACTCCCGGGGGTGAGCCGAGAAGACGGAACATCCACCGGCTGAGACAGTGTTAACGATGGAGGTTTGCCTGGTGGAGGCTGCAAAAAAAAAAATAATAATAATTTTAAAAAAAATATCGGAACTGGTGCCCAAAAGTATCCTTACTCTACCTGACTTGCTAAATCAAATATCATAGTGCCTTACATCACACAATCAAAATAAAAGATTGCAATAGAAGACCCCCGCAGCCTTCATGTGATGCTTACAATGTACCGAACAGGGGGAGCAGTTTTCCTACAAAATAACTATTTCAACTATTTACAATGTCAATCAAACAGTTCTCATGAAAATGTCCTGGAATTTTCAACACAGCTTTAACGGGATGTTTCAGTTGCTGATTGATAAATTCAACAGTCCGGTTTTATTACAGTGTACTTAACAGGTAGTACGTCGGCATAACTTATATTAACCAATATTGATGAAAGAACTGGCTATGACGACAACTGATATCGGTGTAGGTAATATTTCAAAACTATGACCGTGAAAGTTAGATGACCCCCCCCCACCCATCACATGCACGCACGGTTGGTCACAGTTAGACATCTTGATATGGAATTTCATGATCTACCACTGAGTAAATGATGCATGCCACGCACCCATGAATGCAGACTCCTAATGAGCCTATCCTGAATCAAACAGAACTGTCATATACAACAAGCCTGCAAAATATAAGGTTTACATGTGAACAATTCTGAGATGTCTCATGTAGAATTTTAAATTGACTACAGTGGTGGGCCTTCCCCCTGACGCCCCACCCTCCTACCCCCCAGACTTCAGCCTGACCAAATCATCATGCCTGGTAATGAGTCTCTGTTATAACTGAGGCTTGTTTTGTTATACTTACATCCACAAGAACCGCTGGGGGATTGCTACTGTTACCATTGCTGTTGGTTACAACACCTGGCTTGTCCTTGGAAATTGTGGTCTCCTTGGTAACAAGCTTCCGTGGAGTGACCTGCAAGCAAGACAGATTGTTGATGTTTGCATGGTAAAAGTTGACCAATTTCAACGTCCTTGTATTAATAAAACATTGCCCTATAACTATATTTTAATGTGATCCAAAAAATATTAGATTTAAAAAATTAAAGTCTATCATACAGAGAAAGTACAAGAAAAAACACAGAAACACATTAGTCAAACTCCATCTGCAAAACTTTGCAGAAGAAGTCACATAAAATATAGACATAAAATATAGACATGCAAATATCTGCTGTTACCAGACAGGGTTGTAGATCAATGAATGGACTATGTGATTCTTCTTTTTTTTATTATTACCTTTGCATTCATTACCTTTGCGGTCAACTTTAGTCCAATGTTGATGCTCTTTACGGGGATGATACCCCGGGTGGAAGAGGAGGATGAGGAGGGCAGGGGGGCTCCAGTACTGGTCTGAGAACTCAGTTTAAGGCTGACAGTGTTACTAGTAGGGCTGGAAGTAGAGGTAGAGCGAGCTGACAAAATCGATGCCTTTGGGGTTCCACTCTCCTTGGTATCTTTAAGTGTGGTCTTTTGTATGAACTTGTAGGGCTTCCCGCCAACTCTGGTATACTTGGGGGTTCCCGGTCTGTTGTCTGTTGAGATTCAGAGACAAAAAGACACAGTTACGGTTTTAGTCCACTATTGTTACAATAAAGTTTGCAAAAGAAGGTGGAGATATTTTATGAAATGGCAACATGATATTTCACATGCTATTTACAAAATGTTCCCACGTTGTTTGAAAAGGAATTGTGAAGATTAACCATAACAATTGGGCCATCTTGATGTGAAAATGGAACAGCTTAGTGTGTTAGCTCTGTTAACACAGTACTTATGTTCTACAACAGGCTTTAGATCACACAAATGCAAGTTTTCTGAAAAACAAAAAAAAAACACCCCAAACCAATTTTTTATTTTTTTTGCAAGGACAGTCTACCTCTCTTGTCAATGTCAACCATCTCTTAAATTTGAAAGTGAAATCACTAACACATAGTAGTTATACAGACCCAAAGAATAGCTTTCATGCTTGCTATGAATGGTCAACTGGACATCCATACATATCAGACAGGGAATGACTGATCCCGTAGCACATTGCAAAATGCTATACCAAATGGTCAAATTACTATACAATTGCAAAGATATATAGCAGTCTTTGCACACAGGAATCTTAGTATTTTATTACAATAAGACTCTATGCCTAGGTTAGAGACAAACTTCAGGGCCTTTCAAAACTGCAACACAAAATTTTACCAATAAATGATTCCCTGTTGCATAGATAGCATGGTGATTACCCTCTCTAACTCCACTTCTTGTTTTGATGCAGAGTAATAAAGTCATGGTCAAAGGACACGCATATCATGCGTTTTGTTGAAATACTGAACCTGTCACAAATTTAGTTTCCCTTCTATTTCTGCATCACTCATGCATTAACAGATAAAATGTTCAACAGACACCAGGGAATAAGTCAGTGTTTATGAATTAGCCAGGTTAATTAACATTGTCCCTCATCAAATGAAGCAAATAAAATACTGTAATATACAAAATCTACTGTAGATATTTGCATTTGCCCATTTTGCATGTCATTCGACTGTAACAACACCGTATAAAACATTAACTGGACCTAAAATAAAGATTTCAGTCCGAGGAAGGGAGGAGGGACGGACATCTTGCTACATATATTTTTGCAATCGTTCTCAGAGACTCACCCCATGCACCGGCTGGTTGAGGAGGCTTCGCTGTTTCCTTCTTCTCATCTTTATCTCCAGATAACGAAGGCTGCACAACGAATAAAGAGAGGAGGGTGAACAGTGATGGATGTGGATCAAATATGAGGGAAAGTCCCTACAACAATATCAAATACCAGGGAAAGTCCCTACACCAAAATCAGATACGAGGTTAAGTCCCTACAACAGTAGCAAAACACAACGTTAACCTGATCTGCAACGATGCTTCTCTGTTGGGCAGGTTTAAAGGTAGGGTACCCAGCACAACCACAAATGATGGAATTAACAACCCCCGCCTCCCCCCCCCCCCAAAAAAAAATTCTTTTCTTATAGTATTATTTCTGATATCCTTTTGGGTACTGGGATTGATCATGACACAATTTTACAAAGATGCACTCTCGCTAACAAGTTATGGTCCCCCTGGTTCATATAATATCGAGACTGACTGAATTCTCAGCTCATGCTCAGCTCACGAGGAGGTTGGGAAAGAAGTTACTCTACCGATAGTAAAAACTAGAAGTCGATCACCTCTTCATGCGAATCAAATATATTGAGCATCTCTCCGCTTCCATTTGTAGGGTAAGTTTTCATCAGAAAGTTTCACCCATATCTGCTCATGAAAGAAACCATTCATGCCAAACCCGCCCCACCACAAAAGAAAAGCAAAACAGAACCACAACATTGACAAAACATAGAAACTCACAAAGTCCTGACTTGATAAGGCACTTGAATCTTTCTCTCCTCCGGCATCCTTCACCCTATCCCCAGCCGCCGCAGCTTCCTTACTGAGTCGTAACCCGGCTCGATCAGAGCTCTTGCTTCTGTCCTCTGAATGGGAAGTGCGAGGATAGAAGCCATCCTTCCGATGGTCTGCATGATTGGAGCGCTCTTTAGAACCTGTGTGGGAGTTCCTGGCGAGACAAAAGTTACAACGGTGGATATTTCATATGGGAAAGTGTCCTCTTGAGACGTTCTCACTCGTGGTTAAGGACGGAGGGACATGTGGGATCGGCGTCAATGCAACATGAACAGAAAGGGCTGTGCAATCCTGTTTTGTTTCCTGAACGTCAAAAAAGGGCTTACGATGCTGGACGAGTAAGGTGTAGTTGCAATCTGAGACGAATACAATAATAAGCGTTGTATGATCTTTCACGTGACACAAAGTCCTCCAAGTATTATAGACTGTCACGTGACTCAAAGTCCTCCAAGTATTACAGACTGTCACATTACACAAAGTCCTCCAAGTATTATAGACTGTCACGTGACACAAAGTCCCCCAAGTACTATAGACTGTCAAGTGACACAAAGTTCTCCAAATATTACAGACTGTCATGTGACACAAAGTCTTCCAAGTATTTTAGACTGTCACGTGACTCAATAAACATGGAGCATAAGTAAAATAGACTAAACTACAAACAGATCGGTGCTAATGAGATGACGGGAAGATGGACATGAAATTAATAGACTTTCTTTGTCAATTCAATTTTCAACGTAATCAAATATTAATGGCTGACGGTTCAAAGGATGTAACCCTATGGCTTCTTCGGTCGCTAGCTTCAAAGTCTTCCAAGTATTTTAGACTGTCACGTGACTCAAAGCCTTCCAAGTATTTTAGACTGTCATGTGACTCAATAAACATGGAGCATAAGTATCATAGACTAAACTACAAACAGATCGGTGCTAACGAGATGACGGGAAGATGGACATGAAATTAATAGACCTTCTGTTTCAATTCAATTTTCAATGACATAATCAAATATTAATAGCTGACGATGTTAAAAGACAAGGTTCAAAGAATGTGAGCCCTTGGCTCCTTCGGTCGCTAGCTTCAAGTCGGAATGCTCACCCTGATGGGTACCTCTGGCGCCCTCCGCTGTGATGACGGACCCCGCGAGACTGACTCCTACCGTTGTAGCCTTCCTCCCGCCCACGGGACATTCCTTCTCTGGTGCCAGGACCAAACCTACCACGATACTGGTTGGGATTGGGGAAGAAGGTCTCTGTTGAGAACCCATGAGGTGGGGGCGAGAACATGCCAGATGAATGGGAGAGTCCATCTGTCATGGACATCAGGTCATCAGCTGAATGCTGTCTGTTTGGGTACATTCTCCTTTCTGATGAGAGGAAAATATTGAAAGGAACCAACATTAATAGTGATTAGTTATCAAAAGTTTGTCCCCTGGGAATTCTATAAATAAATATTAACAGTGATTAGCATAAAAATGTTGTCGTCTGCGAATCCAAGTGAAGGCAACCGGTCAATACAACACGGAGGGTTATGCATTTACTCATAGCTTAGAAGCTAAGTAAGGAATTCTCCATCTAAAATTCTGCACAAGTGCTTTGGGAGCTGATTCAATGCACGCACCATGGTCATTGGTTTTAGACATAAATTTTGTCAAGGGACGACCAAAAACACTACTTCATCTCTCAGAACACAATATATGCTAGTTATAAAGTTTCTTCTTCAATCCCATTGATCTTTAAAGACAATTTATTGACAAAATATTGATCTTCAATCCCATTTTTAAAGGAAACGAGAAAGGTGAGACAACACTCCAACTTGGTAATCTAAACAACGTCCTTCCCACCATCCGGGCATAGATAGAAGGTTTGAGACAAACACACATAGGAAGAGCAAACATGATCATTTTATACAGGTTTACAGTTGCCTAGGTTACACCCAAAAGAGCACTAGATTTGGTCAGACTGCATGGTATGGTTTGGCTTCATGGAGAGCTAACACTTTAAAGCCTGCCAGTTACTGTGCCAGGGCTTTCAATATCTAGCCACTCTGTTACACACTTCATAAAAGCACGCTGCATGGTGTTTTCAATTTCAAGACTATAAAAGCCAAAAGTTAGGCAAATATTGACCAAATCTGTGACCTGTAGTTTATTTTGGTCAGTGAGTGAGTACTGCTTGTAGGAAAAGTAGGCAAAGCATCAGTTTGAAGAAAAATAAAACCGGTACCATCATTGACATGTGTTGCACTCCCTCCACGATGAAACTGTCTTGAGTAGCCATGGTTGGGGTAGAGGGGCGGTTGACGGGACCGTGAATCTGAATGATACTGATGCTTGCCGCCGGATAATCGATGATCGCCACTAGATTGATGGGTAATCTGAAGAGAAAAAAAAACAATGAAGAAGATGTTTTTCACACATTTTATATGCAAAGGACAAGGGAGGGGTATCTGCTTGCTAAGGTATCTACATATATCTCTGAACTCTAGTGTGATATGCTACTGTATACTTTACAGAGAGTGGAAAAGGGGAGGGGATAGTAGTATGGGGAAGAAAGAAAATCCTCTGTTGAGGAAAATGATCATATTTTTTATGCCTTAAAGTCAGAGTACAACTATAGCAAAAGGATTATAAAAGGAAGGGAAGGCTTCTGAAGAACATTTGCCATGGACAAGAGCATTGAGAGTGTTGTGGTCAAGTGGTCAAGGCAGTGGACTTGTAATCTAAGGTCTGCAGGTTCAATTCCTCTCCAGATCATTGTGTCCTTGGGAAAGGCACTTTATCTCTATTGCCTCTCATCACCCAGGTGTATAAATTATGGGGACTTGTGAAGTAACTGGTAAATATAGTTGTCTGCGCCGGTTTGTGGCTGCACCCTATGGGACTTCCCTTAAGAGACACGTAGATCCCGGGAGGGATCATAAATTTGAAAATTCTGCACACTTTGGTGTGTGGGTGTGACAAGTTACCAACAACCAGGCGTAAAGTTGCATGAGGTGGCTCTTGGCCTCACAGTAAACCTTCAACTATTTTAACTTTAAGTACTGTACATCACAGACCAGAAATTGGGTTGCACTATATTCTGTATTAATAAAAGGCTATCCCAAGTAAATAAAGTATGTGATGACTCCTGGTGGTTCTTAACATTTTGCCTCTCAGAGACTTTTCTTTATCACTATTAATCACACACAAAACTCAAAAAAATCTTCAAATCTTGACATGAATCAACTGAAAAGAGCTGCTTGATCTTAATTTAGTCAACTGATAATGAACTTCCACAAACTGATCTGTCACGCCTGTCACTCTCCTCATCCGAAATAAAAACAAACAGATATGAATGAAAGAAAATTACAAAAGCAGGTTCTGACTCCAGGGAATACTTTAATGTTCATTTTTTGTGTGTGTACATAGCAAATATGAAGGCTCTGGATTTTGTCTCTGATAACATACAGTGATTGTTCCTGTGTACAAAAACCGTTATGCATCTCTGGGCTTGTACAGCCCATTTGACCATATTTTGCATCATGGCACTTTACAATGCGATACCGGATAAATCATACCCAGCACTCACCTGATTACTGTGTGGTATTTTCAGCCAGGATGGTGCAAAATCATGTTCCGGTTGTTTGGCCATTGCAGCCGGTACCATTTGCTAAAGGGCTGCACTCATAGTGCCCCTGAAAAAAATCAATCAATGAAGATAATTATGTCAAGAAAAGGAATTAGTTTAAACAAAATAAGTCTTGATACAAAGTAACATGAAAGTTGATAAGTTGTCAGATCCTGACTACATTTATAGTTGTATAGTTTATAAACTTGTATGTTGTCTCAGTAAAATGATAGAATGTTTACTCTCCATCATCACTTCTACAGACCTTATGTCTACAGTCCTACAGACCTGTCTACTGACCTGTGACAGACCTGTATCTCTACAAACCTGTCTCCTACAAACCTGTCTCTACAAACCTGTATATCTAGTCCTACAGACCTGTCCACTGACCTGTGACAGACCAGTATCTCTACAGACCTGTATCTCTACAGACCTGTATCTCTACAAACCTGTATATCTAGTCCTACAGACCTGTCTACTGACCTGTGACAGACCAGTATCTCTACAGACCTGTATCTGTACAAACCTGTATATCTAGTCCTACAGACATGTCTACTGACCTGTGACAGACCAGTATCTCTACAAACCTGTATATATAGTCCTACAGACCTGTCTACTGACCTGTGACAGACCAGTATCTCTACAGACCTGTATCTCTACAAACCTGTATATCTAGTCCTACAGACATGTCTACTGACCTGTGACAGACCAGTATCTCTACAAACCTGTATATATAGTCCTACAGACCTGTCTACTGACCTGTGACAGACCAGTATCTCTACAGACCTGTATCTCTACAAACCTGTATATCTAGTCCTACAGACATGTCTACTGACCTGTGACAGACCAGTATCTCTACAAACCTGTATATATAGTCCTACAGACCTGTCTACTGACCTGTGACAGACCTGTATCTCTACAAACTTGTTTATCTAGTCCTAAAGACCTGCTTCTGCACTGAGCAGGACTACCCTCATTAAAGATGACAATAAAAACTAAATAAAATAAAATAAAAAATAAAAATAAAATAAAAAAAAGACCTGTCTACAGACCTACTGTACTGTGTACAGTATATCTGACGATAATTTAACAACTCACATAAATTATACTTTGCAGTTTTTTTGCATCTCATAAAATGCTAGATATGGTTAGTGTGAATCAGACATTATCAGAGCTGATATAATGTTGTTACGTCTGAGTGGCTATTCTTCCACTTTGCACAGTCGTTTGCGATATTGGATAAATGACTCCCTGTATATACATGTACGCAGTTCTAAAGAGTTGCTTTTTTTCCCCTAAAAAGTATTCAGAAACTGGAACTAGTGTGACACATCTCCCATCTTATAATAACAACTCAGGAACAATAATATATGCTGTACCATACAATCCCTACTTATGATACTCGAAACATATGGATAAATTATTTGCAGTTCCTTGGGACTTAACCATTCAAATTTTTGTCTCAAAGAAGGAATAAAAGTTTTAAAATTTGAAGTTTCTCCAAACTGCTTTTTCTGTGTGGGACCAACTCTGATATGAAAAATGGCAAATTATCATTTACTGTATACTACAACCCCACACGCAATCCAATTTATTAATCACTCCGTCGTTAAACATCCGCTTGGTGGAAAACATCCACGAGGTAGTCTTGAGTTGATCAACTGCAATGTCATTTTGAGTGATATCTGTCAGGTTTGACCAGTAGTTACATTGTTTAGAGGAAACCCCAAAGGTAAATTTCTTTCGAGGAGGTACAGTAGTTTCGAATACAGCGTAAAAGAGCTGTGAGACTGAGTTTATCCATTACAGGATAAAATTATAAAATTTCAAGGCGATGGATGCTGTGACTTATAAAATTGAAAACCTAACCATCCTCCCGAAGTTGTCTATTGTCCTCTCTCTCCTTGTTGCATGATTCCAACCAGCCTTGCTGGTAGTCAATTTTCAAACTCAATCCATTTTTCCATACACTTAGTGTTACTTACCTTAGCGCTTCTGGGCGTAATTGCTTGCTGATTTTCTCTCCAACCAGCGGGCATACATAAACGGCAGAGAAAAAAAAAAGAAGTCTCTTCCAAAAACCAGGACGGGGGTGATCCTTCCTTTGCACTACAGCCGATTGCACTGAACGAGTCGGAGGTTTACTGTGGCTGGAATGTCGCACCTATCTTGCCATTTTCTTCCGTAAATTCACTAAAGACCAAAAATGTTCGAAGAGCTTTCTCGCAGATAGATTCGGTGGAGCAAAATCCCTCTCCTCGACCAAAAGCAAATTTTTTCTTTTCTTCACTTTTCCCCCTTCGAAATCTGTCACATTTTGCCCTGTTCTCTGGGTGTCCGTTCTCAAAACATTGGTATTTATTACTGAGGCAAAACTGGTCGCTACTTGTTATCTCATGAACTGACGACAACCTTCATCAACACTAGCGTAGAATGTATACATTGAACCTCACTTTCACGGGAGCTTTAACTAGTTTTACTAACAATCGGCTTCTTCAACTCGTCATCCTTCTCTCAAACATATTTGTTTTGTTTTATTTCTTCCCTTTGCTATGTAAAATGTCGATAAATTTCATTTATTCCGATATAGGGGAGATACAATCGTTCTACAAGTTAAACTGCATTCAACAACTCCTGATGCGTGGAACAGTATTATAAGTTACAGTGCTATATGTGCTGACCAAGCATTAAATCTATACATACTGAAATTTTCACACTTATTCTTGGCTTATTTTCTTCTCTATCACCTGAATTCCATTGTCCTCATATTTTGCACAACTAAATAAATTTCAGTGATAATGAAACTTGTCAGATGTAGACCTCCTATGATTAAACGCAATCCAAATGTGGAGCCGGTTTCCTCTTGATTGCTGGGATATATCCTTCCGTCAACAACTTGTCCTCTCTGTGAACCTGCACAGGTAAAGGAAAACAACACTATAATTACTGTGTACGTTAAAATGGGTAATGTAATCATGAACCTAGCAAAATACATGTCTAATGACCATTTAATCAAAATAAGGCCAAGTTGCTACCATACAAACATTCAATCAATGCATAGCAGTTTTTAAATTTACTATTTATATATATAAAAAAAATTCCCACTGGATTATAAATTTGCCTGCTCTCCATTTCTTTTTAACACATGATCTCCAACATAGTGATCATATATATATACTGTACACTAAACTACAAAGTAAGCCTGAAAACACTTTTCATCTTGGCTATGTATGTATATTAGACAGGATATAAGTTTTAACATAATTGGAAAACCTGTACCCTGTTTATACTGTAATTTAGAGTCCGAGGAGTCACAAGTACAATCAAACAAGTATACTCAAAATGCTTCCAGGGTGCATCAAATATGCCGAGGAAGAAATTAATGTTAACAATTGTGTGTAGCAGGTTTCAAGTTTCTGAATGAGTCCTCTGATACAGTGAAATATGTTGGTCCCTGTGTACAAAACTGCTATACTGTTCAGTACGCACCTTTTAGCAATTTGACCATTTCGCATTGCAAATTCATCATCTTTGGGGAAGTGAAAGATGTTCCAAAGGATAATTCTCATTAGAGATATTGCCCAAATTAATCAATGGATAAACTGAAACAGGAACCGTTACAGTACCTCCACACCTTAAACCTGATTATTGTTCACAATGATAATTTAATATAATATTAAAAAGCATTGTTAGAAAAAGAAAGGAGTACAGTAGTTTGGAAAAGTTTATGTAGCTGGATATCTGCAACACACCAAAACCCTACACTGTACTGTAACACACCAAAACCACACACTGTACTGTAACACACCAAAACCATACAGTTCTGTAACACACCAAATCCATACACCACTGTAACACACCAAAACCATACACTGTACTGTAACACACCAAAACCATACACTGCACTGTAGTTGAATACATCATGGTTCACAATATGTGACACTATATTTCAAAACAGTTGTCCCATGCAGCACTATGCACATTATAAAAAACTGACTGGAATTCCTGCCAAGTTTACAGCAACAGTATCTGCCCAGTTAACACTTCGATACCGTGCACCTTCAGTAAAGCAAGGGGGGAAAATATTCACATGTATTGATTGACTGCATTCAAACTGTGAAACACAATCAAACATGTATCAATGACATTGAAAATTTCACATTTTCTTTCAATTCGACTGAAATCTGGTTGCAATGCAGCTGTAGAAAATGATGCGTTACTGTACAGTCCAGATACAATAAACAATACTGTACATTTGTTTACTAACCATGTAATGGCATTTCATTCTGTGCTGTAGGGCTTTTGGAAATGCTTGAAGCAAGTAGCATTTACAGTTTTAATGAGGTAAAGTAATTTTTGTTGTGAACCTACTGCGAAAGTTTACTGTAACAATGGAAATCTCCATTAGCAACAAAAGTTCATTACCACAATATTAGAGAAAACACTCAGGAAGCTTGTTTGGAGATTCAGTCTAAAAGTTAAGTGCTTGAAATGAACTAGAAAGGAGTACATGTGTGTGAAGAAGTTACCACTGATAAGGGTATCACTACTGTGCACCTTCAGTTATAGAGCAGACTGGATTCTACAAGACTACATATATACATACATACATACAGTATGGCCAAGTAAGGCGACCAGCATACTGTATACATATAAAAGGGGGCAGCAAGGGGAGAGATACAATAACTCTCCAAGTGCAATGCAATTGGTGATGGCAGGGAATCATGTATCTGGTAGTACCGCATTGCAAAATGACAAACTGTACAAATATGGTCAAATTGCTACATACAATTCTAGCGACGTTTAGCAGCTTTGATACATAGGAACCGTAGTATTTCATAAGAGACAAAATTCAGAACATTTCACAACTGCTATACAGGCAAAATTTGAACACTAAATAATTTTTTGGGATGGATACTGTGCACAAGTTATTTTCAAGCACTTTAAACTGCAGGCTATAGCATACTGTACAGTAAGCACTATGACCAACTGACATGGCTATATATATTGTCACATGCAACACTGTACATGAGAGACATAATTTACAATAAAGCACAAGCTGCTGCTGCTACTGTACATGCAAGTGGGTACACACAAAACTATATATACTACTGTACATTGTTAATATGACATTTTTGTCAAGATCTCCTGAACTTTAATGAGTTTGAAAGAGAATCTGAAACATATAATAATCATTCCTTTCGTACAATGGATAGTTTAATACTCGAACCTAATGCGCAACACACTACAAATCTGGATTTGTCTAATGCTCAGTACATAGTAGATTGCTGAGCTACTGTATTGTACTGTGAACAAAGGTGACTTGGTTGAAGGTGTCAACTTGAGGCTTCCAGACAATGCAACATGTATTGAACCATATTTATGACATAAACATTAGAAAGTCAGATAGTCCAAGAAGATTAATGCGATCTTGTCAGACAGCACAAAGGTCTCTCTCATTCTCCTATTTAATTACTCATACAGTGTTAGTTACTGTGGTCGGCCTGGCATTTCCATCCTATCAGAATAGCGAGATAAACCAAAATTAGACCACTTTGCAACATATAAACTGGTATCTTTAAACTACAATCTTTGCGGTAAAGCAGAGGCGTTCAAATAAGTTTGTTTTGCAATGTTTACAGTTGTTTCTAAGTTCAAGAATATAACATGCATGTATACACACTGCAAGTATGATAAATGGAAGTGTGAACACCAAACTGTTGACTTCTTTGGACACTTGATCATTATAGTCTGTACAGTAGGCTATTACAATCTACACTTTACAGGAATAAGTCTAAATCCAATACTGTACTTTAAAATATAGTCCAACAGTTTCCTCACTGACTCTTTTGTAAAGGTACAGTAGGCACTGCAGATAGCAACAGTTCTATAAGTTGTTCGCAGGGTTCCCTGTCAGCCATCAACTTAATCTTATATATTTGAACATTGGAGACAAAGACATCATCGTTTCGTGGACTGCAGGGAAGCTATCATTAGCAAGCAACAAGCTACTGTAGCGAGTAAAGTGAAAATTTCTGAAAGTTAAATAGCGATTTAGATGGAAATTTCCTGGTGAAGTTAGCAATGTCTTGGAGAGTTAAAAATGTTCTAGAATTCCCAAACTAGTTCTTCTTCGTTATACGTTGTTCAGATATTTGTTATTTTGAGAGATTCAGCCGTACCCGAAGTCTTTACAAATTCCAGTGTATTGTATCAAGGCCAAGCTTATAGTGAGATCTTCTGTATTCACAGCCGCAAGCGAAGTCTGTACACATTCCTGTAAGGGTATCAAGGCCAAGCTTGAAGTGAGATCTGATCGAGTTGGACCAATTAGATACACGTACAAGAGGAGCTATGTACGGTAAATCCTGAGAAAAACCTGAACATCTGCATAGAACTATAAAGTACCCTAATGTATACATGTGTCAATCATAGGGCAATGCTATGGTGAATGCTAAAACATAACTATGACAGCCAGTCAACAAATAGACCCCTCTTTTATGTTATCACCCTAAAAATTGTATTTTAATTGTTTTCAACCCAAATTTTGTAACACTGGATTCCACTGTTTGCAGGGGAAAACTCAATAAGTGGGAAATTACTGTTTGAAAACATGTGTTTTGTGTACTAACTGATTAATGTAAAATCTAAGAAACTGAGGCACAGAGTAACTGAGAGCACAGATACAACTGTCAATAAATCTGCTAATAGACCACTTGGAGCATCTACAGAGCTACTGGCTACAACTGCCTGCATTTACAGCCAAGAGATGTTCTTCTTAAACAAACATGGATTTTTCAATGCAGTGAATGTTGTATGACCTTGATTAATACAATACAGCTGGTACAGTTCTGTTTAATTGTAGGTTCTTTGGGTCTGAAATAATTTTTTAAGACATTCACATTGTTACTAAATTACTAAATCGTGGCACCCAATAGGGACAATTTTCTATACTGCACTTTCTTGTCCCGCTTGAAGCACTTGTATTGCCAGTACGAATATCATCAGACAAAAACTATTATGAATCAACTGTTTGTATTGTTAGTAATAATAGTGCTTTGAAGCATGTAACATGGGAGGGCAATACAGAGTGTAATACTATTAGGAAATTGTCCCAACTGGCTCATTGTGGAGGGGGATAAGGGAAGGCAATGAGTTGTGTTGGGGTAGAAAGGGGAGGGGGAAGCAGTCTTGTGTAAATGGCCTTTGAAAGTTGCATCTCCGTAAAGTTTGCAAAAACTCTTATTAACACACTGTATATATTATGTTCAAAGTTTCTAAAGGTACAAGACATGTGTTGCCAGTCTTTGTATGCCAAAAACCATAATTGGTTCCTCTCAACAAGAATTCATACCACATGTTCACTGACACATTTTGATGAAAACTGACAAAAATGTTTAGGTTGCCTATCAACTTAAGGGGAGGGAAGCAAAATCTTGCCCCAAAAATGGGTTTTCTAAGATATTTTATTAAAGCAAAGAATGAACCCATCTTGATTGTTATAGATTAAAAACTGTGAAAGATATTTTTTCCAAAGATGTAATTTTAAGATACAGTAATTTTAATCCCTAAGATTTGAAAAACATTGTAACAGAGATAAACTTTAAAGAAAGGTATCTTTAATGTTTATGTTTCCAGTTAAATTTTTCATTATTTCCAGATACAAGTAGTTTCTTCCGCATTTCCAGTTTCCTCCGGAGGTAAACCGAACCTTGTCTGTACGTGTACAGGTTGATCAGTCTTTCAGTGTACAGTAATTCCCCCATCCTCAATGAAGAAACGTTTTAAGCTCAATTGGGACTTGAAGAATTTTTTAAACTTATCCCAGAAAAGAAATGTCTACATATATATATCGACAGAAGGAAATAAGAGTCAACATCAAACTTGACATCCTCAACAGGGCTAATTCTTAAGAAAATTTTAAGGTTGTCCTTCGGAGTGATAAAAATTATTTCCGAACTCGTTTCCGATCATTTCCAGAGACAGAGGGTAAACTTTACTTTATTTGCCAAGCCTAACCTTACTTCAAACAGCTTAGACCTAACCAGACCGAAACTAATTTGGCTGTCCTAAGCCTAACTAGTAGTATTACTACTGTAGTAACTACTATAGTCAGTATCGCTAATTTCGGAACACTGACAATTTCGGACACCCCTAAGAAATGCACGATTTCACCATGACAACCTACAGGAAGAGCCAAATTTCACCAAAAAGTACAAAATGACCCGTGTGCAAGTAAATACTTACATATTTGTCAATAAAATGGCGGAGATCTATGATGTCTGTTATAATTACTGAAAGAGCAACTGCGCCACCAATTTTATCACCAGTGCCACACTGTGGGACTGTGTGTCCGATTATTATCAATACTCGAGCAAAGAAATACCAGTTCCACAATCACAAGAATCTTCGTGGAATACAACGTGAAAACAGTTTGCAGGAAAGAAAGTTTGGCCGTATATCGTACTATAACATACTTCTCCCACCATATCAAGTATATTTTCAGGTGATTTATACCAAATAGATATAGTTTTGGGGTGTTTTAAGGCTTAGGTGTCCGGAATTGTCCATGTCCATGCTACTAGTACTAGGCTAGTCAGGGGATGATTTATTATCGCAACGTAAAATGGTTTACAAAGTGGTCAAATTGGTATACAAGTGCAAAGATGAAGGCCTAGCAGTTTTTTTTACAAAGGAAATTCAGACCCTTCACAACAGCTACACAAAATTTGAACACTGAATTATTCCCTTGTACTTTGTAGTAGGGTTGTTAAGTCAAATAGGCCTAGGCTACCCCATTTTCATAACATTCATGTTTGGGCAATTTGTGCAGATATTTGATGTGGGCAAGTATAGAAGAAAATTATAACGTTTATGGTTGCTAAATTTTTAACCTGCATTATATCTGTGCAATTATGACAAACTGCAATGAAGTCTTAATAAATGACAGTGTGCTAAAAACTGTAACTTCGTGAAAAGTGACATGGTAACATCAGTTACTAGTTAGTCGTTCCAATCAAAAACAAAGCCTAACCTTCTATCCTAACATATTGATCATGCATACATTATTTTTTACAAGGTTATTTTAATAGCTTTGGTATATTTATCCAGGGTATTTTCAAGAACTTTCATTAACGCTAAAGGCAGATATTACTTACCAATTTAATTACACTGTAACATCTTGATATGTTTTAAAGCGCACAGAGCTTTCAAAATGACGTTATCTAACGAAAAATAGTGAAAATATCGTTACGAAATACATCAGTTATTTTCTCCTTAAAAATTTCGAGCGTGCTTGGGATTTCTCATAACATGACCTCTTCGATTCTCAAGTAAAATGTAAGCTATAGTTTATCAAATGAATAATTACAGAATGTCAAATAATCAATAAACTCGTTATATGTTATCACTTAAATAATATATTACAACCAAAAATATTTTTAGATTCTTATATTTATCAAATTTTAGAACAACCGTTGAAGGTTTTTTCTAAATTAAAGGGAAGTCCTACTTAAACAGTTTGAAGGTCAAGCGCCAGTTTGGGGGATCTCCCTGGAACTACAGAACTCAAAAAGGCAGGTAGGTTGTACCACTTTTAGAGCCTGATAAGCCAACGACATTGACGTAATTAAGGAATCACGACAACTTAGTTAGTATGAAAACTTGAAAATGGTGAAGTTCGCGATTTTTACCACTGACTCACTAAATAGTCTATATCTGTTAGAGGCAATGTGATAGTAGCAAATAGGAATTTCGACGCATATTTATCATATCATGCGGGGAGAGGTGGGTTGCTGAGGGAAAAAAGGAGATGAAAAAAAAACAGATACTTGAAGATAACTTCGGGATAAACAGCCGCAATACCGAGAAACAATTAAGCCGTGATCTTTGAGAAAAAGTGCAATTGTTGGAAAAGAAAGGCAACAATATTTAGCCATAAAGCTGCAGAAGAAAATTAGGTGCAAAAAGTCGGAATAGTTGGAAAGACAAAAAGGGTAAAATTTTGATGTAAAATAAACACATTCGGAATGTTGCATCTGTGCCACCGATGCATCCACAAAATTCCACCGGTTTAATTGTGCCCTTACATTTTGCTCAGTAGGCCCACACGTCCGTCACTGGAGTATACAATGGAAAGAAGGGGGGGGGGGGGGTGCGAGATCGAAACGGAAAAAGAACATATATCACACAGTTCCACGGATTATCGTGGACCTGTATATCTTTTATAATTGATGAGACTAATGAGAAATGCATATACTGGATTTGGGGCATTCAATATGAAGTAGTAATTACACCAAAAAAAGGGAACAAGTGCATGCAGCTGCGCGCCCCACGTATTATACGTTTTCTGCCTAATTAATTGCCCCTTCAATGGAACAAACTGTGGCGAGGTGTTAGGAATTGAATCGAAACATAAGCTTAATACCATTGTCGATGACAACATTTGGAGATAAAAAGTCGAATATTTGAGCGGGAAAGTCGCCGTTAAAATTGATCATGAGCAGCCAGTCCATTTTTGTTTACTAGCAATTAAGTTGTGTGAGGGCAGCATAAGAAATCAAAGCCCAGATGCGTATACAGATGGATCTGTCAAAGCCATATGTACATGGAACACTCATCGCGTACTATTAATCGTGCCAGTTGGCGTTACTGTTCGAGATTGTCAGATCTCACTTTAGTGTTGGGTAATATTCAGTTTTATTCCTATCCAAACCAAGTAACCATGGTAGTTCTAGTCCAAGAACGACTTGCAAATGCCTTAAAATTGTAATAAACGACATACGACTAGACTTGACCTCATTTGCAAATTTATTTGAACAGGTATCGGTTCTGCGAATGAATGTCCGCACAATTGATGGGTAGTGGCTATTGACCCGGCCGCCGGGCCTCTAAGCCCCGCTCGCTATTCACCCGGCTGTAGATGGTACCATGGAAGTTGTGCACAGTCCTGGATCTCATATAAATTTACTGTGTAGGCCTACGTACGTACGTCAGGCAGGGCAAGCGCATGTGTTCAGTAGGCCGTGCTATTAAAGTCTGCAATTGCCTGCGCTGAGGATCATCAGCGGCGATCGACCCCCACACAAACAAACGCAATCGCTATTCTCCCGCGCCATTCATTTCGGCAGCCGGGTCGATAAGCCACACTGTACGCTATTCACCCGGCGGCCGGGCCGATAAGCTCCGCTCGCTATTCACCCGGCGGCCGGGTCAATAGGCCCCACCCAATTGATGACCTGATACTGATAATATAGACTGGCCTACAGTATGCTACTATTTAGTGTACTTGTTTTGGTTCAGAGAATGTCAATGATATGTTTTAAAACAATAAGGAAAAGTTCGCCTATTTTTCTCCTGGCATAGTTGAATTGAAAACGAGTTTTCTAATGTTGATTCTGTATGTCACTTCCACTGAGTTGCAGGCCTAACAAGTAACATAGTAGGATAAAGTCTCTTTGTAAATGTGATACATCTCACTAGTGTTTTGGTCCTGTCATGCCTGTGGCCTAATTATATAGTGGTTAATTTGCTCTCATCTTCAATCTAAGAGGTCAAAATCTAAGAGAGGTAGACAAAAGAGGAATACTACTGAATAGTAGGCCTATATTGTCAATTAAAAAAACTGTGACATTGTCTGTAACTGGGCATCCACTTTTAGCCTGTTTGATAGTAACATCTTATGATTTATTATCTTCACTTAATTCTTGTTTCAGAAATCCTGCATGATTTGTTGGTGAAAGTGCAAGAAGATAGGAATCATTCCTGGTCAAACTGACTCCTGCTTGACAAGTGCCTGACTCTCAGCACAGGATGTTTCTACAAGTCTTAATAAGAAGATCCCATGCTGCTCTTCAAAAGCTATCACCCTGTGCATCCTTTGGAAAACCAATACACACAGGACTGTTCCCATCTCCAAAATTTAAGCTGACTAATGCATGGATTCTCCACAACACACAGATGAAACAATGTACAACTACATGTCTGTCCACAAGAATTGTAGAGCAGTGTTATCCTACCATGCAATATCAGTGTTTTCGCCTAGCTTCTAATGATGGATCACAGAAAAAACAATCTCGTATCAAAGCTTTCCATGTTCGCCTGCAGGAAGCCCCTGCACCTGCACTCTACTTAGGGTTTGCTGGTCTAATACCCTTTGTCGTTCCTGCCTTGTTTTGCCTTGGCTCCCTGTCTTACAGCCCACTCCTCGCAATTATGCAGGTGACATATGGTGCCACCATTTTGTCATTTCTTGGTGGTATCCACTGGGGATATTCTTTAGACAATAAAGCCTCACCCTCCAACTGGAGGAACCTTGGATACAGTGTGACACCACCGCTCATCGCATGGGTTGGGCTGCTGATGACACCAGAATTTGGTACACTAATGCTCATGGCAGGTCTTACATTTGCTTGGCGTTCAGATATGAAAGTCAAGACAGCACCATCCTGGTTCCGTGCATTGAGGATATGCCTATCTGTTGGAGCTATTGTCTCCTTGGGACTGACATACACCCTTGGATTGATCTACCCTCCACCTGATACAAGTACTACGTACAACTGGGTGAAACTTATGAAGATTGTCAAGATTATTTTAGAGGACTAAGTAATCTCTTTATGAAGACTCTATTGTACTACAGTATATCATAATGGACAGTGATTATTGCCAGTGACTTTGTCTGCAATTGTTATGATACATGTTTGTCTAAAGAGATAGATGGAATACTTAAGACAAAATGCAAATATTTTCATGACTGATCATCAAGCTTTTCATGTATACGTAAAGAAATGAGAAGCAAATTCTTTTATTTATTTATTCCTTGCTGGAAAAATGAATCTGTGCTGATGGTGTACATGTGCTTGAGTTTGCACATGTGTCTGAGTGTGCTGTGTGTGACACCTGCTTGTAGACTGTGACATGATAGCTCAACAAGTACCACATATATAAACTTCATACCTGGTATACAGTGTATATTTACCTTAGTTGTTAGTAAAAGAACCCTTTCAAAAAGTGAAGGTCAAAGGACAGAATAGGTCAAAGTCTGAAACCTTGTTAACAAGGTACCTCCAAAGGTAAACTTGATTGCATTTCATACTGTACTTTAACTGTACAAGCATAGTAGTGAGTACAACGTGTACAAGCACCCCATCGTGTGTACTCCAGGTTAAAGGTCAGCTTAGACCAGGGTTGTCCAACCTACGGCCCGCGGGCCACAGTCCGGCCCGCCGCAGGGTTGCGTCCGGCCCGCCAGAGATGCTCTACGGTGCGAAATTTAGTGAGCAGATTTATTGATAACAATTTGAAGCTATATAATCAATCATTCGAACCTTCTGGGTCCAAAAAACTGCATACAGGTCATTTTGTGTGACACTCTCTCAGCGGAGGGGGGGGGGGTAGCTGGACTTTATTCATCTGTTTTATCAGGAAGGAAAATAAATCAGCGGGCTCCGCGCGCAGTGCTCACATTTTGTTGCCTTGGGCTTCGGGTAAAAAATCGAAAAATCGGGCATAGGGTTCATGCGGCCCCCTCCTTCATCATAATCATTCCATGTGGCCCTCCTCTGCAAAAGGTTGGACAACCCTGGCTTAGACCAACTGAAGTCAAAGTCTGAAAGCATTGCGAGTGTAATAACTCCAAATGTAAATGTTCAATGAACCTTGTAATGTATTTGTATATTCACATTGGTGCATGAACCTTCCTGTCCAGTGTCAGCAATGATCATAATTTAAAATATTGTGTGTATTGTAATATTAACTATGTTCTCAAATACACTGTGGAGAGGAATCACTAAGCCCTGCTCGCTTTATGGTTTTACTGATTATTCTTGATATGCCCCTAGTTGACTGAAAAGTCAAAAGTGCCCCCATTATCATATGCCTCTTCATTTTAATGACAAGTACTCTATTTGGAATTATATGAAAGTGCCATTTTCTTTCTTTAAATTTGGCCTTTTATTGAGAAATTAAGAACACCCTAAGTGGAAAGTGCCATTTTGCTAAAAAATTAAGAACTAACAAAAGATATTTTGAAGTTATTTTGTGGTTTGGTTTCTCCACTGGCACTCAAAGTTTGAACCAACCAGATTGAACCCTCTACCAACGCCTCTGGTTCAGACAACAACATTTTTGAATAAAGTAAAATCATAATTAATACCAACTTTATGATCACTTAATAATTAAGGAATGAATCTGTTCAGGAATTATATTTTTGAGTATAAATATTTCCAACTGAATGCAATAAGCTGTTTTGCATGACAACAACACATCAAGCTAGCTTTGATCAATCAGAGATTGCACAATCACACATCAAAGCATGCACTGACATGCAGGATTTCAATGGTGGAGGGGGGGGGGGGG
>JAIPMN010007289.1:0-18643 GCA_020650975.1 Apostichopus californicus
ATATATACCGTCAGGATAAATGGGTACAGGGTTGCTTTTAAAAACGGGCTTTCACGAGGATATGTTAATATTTGTTGTGATATTAAATTATAAATCAATGGACATTGTTTGTGTTCAGTAATGTTTCTATAATGTTTTCCATACACCAGCATAAATATTGTATTCTTTTGGTTGAATTTCATGACTTAAAGTACACACTAGCCTATATAATGTTTTGTTTCATTTCACAACCGATTTGTTTATTCGGTCGTATTGTGATGGTCTAAACTACTATTTTTATTTACTTATTTTGTTTTGCTTGGTTTTCTTTGTTTTTATCCTAAAAGCAAAGTGTCATTATGTGGTAATTAATAGCTACACGATCAACTGTGATGTATACAAAACTGATACATGCAAAATAAAACATTGTGGCTATGATAGCCTATTAGTAATATGCTATGTACAATGGTTGACATGGTTTGACAAAAACAGTTTAGATGGGGTAAACCTTGCGTAACTTTGCTAATACCGGAAGAAGAACTGGTTAAACATCTCAGGTTTAATTGAGCATTTTGCTTGCCATATATGTATATTGTTACGTTGGCTATCTATATGAATTGATTTGATTAGTAAACATCTAAGAGATGTCGATATTTGTAACCACAGAGCGTACACTTTAGGTTCTTTCTTCACAGCTGTTTTATCAATCTTTTGCTTTCTGTGGGGAAACGTGCCCCCATGCCAATCACCCGCCCACCCACTCACGCCCAGGTTGACTGATGGTATATGCAAATACATAGATTGCCAGTTACATACATAATACGGTATAGGCCTACTCATAACGTATATGTAAAGCTTATCAAAGCTCAGGCTAGGGAAGTAGGGAAACCCATCCTGTTCAATGTGTAGGTCTACTTATCGGGTACGACACAAAGTCCTTATTGATATTATTTCCAACAATTTAAACAAACAATAGATTGATATGTTCTTATTGTCTAACACAATGTCTATGTACAGATTCTATCATAACGGGGCCTACATGATGAAAGGTTGACAGAAAGAACACTGTACCTTTAATAGCAGATAAATGGTTGGGGGTACACAATCATCGATACTCGATATTCTAGAACCCAATAGTGTTGATATATGATGTGTTATTAATAGAACCTATATAGTACGACATACTCATTGTACTTTACAATGACGAGAAGAAGGCTTTTTGCTGCAAGAAATGAATGGCAATGTGTATTTGCTCTTCTGTTCATCTCTATATCACAAAGCCCTACCGATGGTGAGTATATTGTAATTGTATCATTTTTCACATCAAATATGCGTGTTTTTCTGTTTTAAAATTTTCAGTTTTGGCATTGCCTGATGAAGGTTAGGTTCCATGTATTCAACATAACTTTTGTGTGATAATTTATACAAGATCCACGTATGTAATTATCTTTTAAATATTCAGCTGTAAAATGTTCTCTAAGTTGCCCTTTATAAACGAGTCGGCAATTTGAAGTGGCAATGTTTAAGGTTCAGGACTCCCGACGAAAGGGTGGAAGGGGAGTGGGGGGGGGGGGCGGGCGAGGGGATGCATGGCCCCAGTAATAATTTTACCACAGCAATGATTTCCAGTAGACGTTGTGTCATAGGCGACAAATTTCAACACCATTGAACTTTGGTCTGCACCACGCCCTCCCTCCGCCGCCCACCTCATGTGTTGGGGTACCAGATGTTAAGATCTACTGGCTCGAACGAGAGAATGAATTGGATGGGGGTTGGGAAGAGGGCTATTACGTTTTGATGGATCCTTTTACCAAGAAGGTTTCCGAGAGGTGGGGCAAGTGCGTGGTCCTGCCTGCCTGGTGATGAGCCGGTATATATACATGTATTGTATGGTATACATGTTTAACATCTGTCTGTTTATAAAGAGTGTTGTCAGTAAATCACTTAGACTGTAATTAACCATCGTTTCCAAGGAGATGCGCCTGCCAGGCCAGACTCCTTAGTTACACCACTACAACGAAACATGATGGAATGTAAATAACGAAGTGTAAGATAAATATGACTGCAGTATAAGCAAGTATAATATTCTATACTACTTCCTATATTCTTCATAAAATTCAGGCAAAGCCGGTTGCGGCGTGCCGTCAGTCTCTTTTCAAAGTTACTTGGTTGATTTGACTCCTGAAACTTGGCCGTGGATTGGATCACTGAGGAATAACGTAAACGAACACATATGCACCGCGGTGTTAATATCGTCGAATACCGCGGTATCAACGGCCAGCTGCTTTGACTAGTGAGTACATGTTTTCTCCTTCGATATTTAGCGGAGAGCGGTGATCAAATAAAAAGGCATTAGATGGGGATCTAAAATTGCAGGTTCGAGCCCTGGTCTCATCATTACATTGTCTGCTTTAGCAACTCCATATGCTGTACCTAATATCTATGTCACTCTTGACGCAGGTGTATTCACTGTGTCGTGGGAGGTAACTGCCGGTAAACGCCGGTTTGTGGCTGCACCCAATGGGCCATAGTCCCATAGGCGACTTTACAACACCTAATTGTATTCTGGTCATTTGATTGGTCAATTGCTCGTTGATTGCATGCAAAATCCGCTCTATTCCACTCTATGAAATAGAACCATGGGTTATACTTTTTTGGTAGCACTTTTTTGGTTTCCATTCGTGCAATAGTGCAAATATTTCATTCGTTGAAAGATGTAATTTGTTCCATTAACTCGGCTGCGCCTCGTTGAATGGAACATTCCATCTTTCAACTCATGAAATATTTGCACTATTGCACTCATAACCATTCATTATTTGTATAATAGTGCCTGGGAGCGACTGTTTGAGATTTTGCACAATATGGCGAAAGGGTGTGACCAGTTGTAAATGATCATCATATGCTAATTGTTTCCAAGTCGTGCAGAGACATATGGTCTGATATATTGGAAATATTGACTATTTTTAACAGAAATAACAACAACAACCATACAACCAGTTTCAAATATTACATCCAATTCTAATCCATTCTATGTAGCGGAGTTAACTTTTCACCTTATTGTATTATCGTTTAGTAAATATCCACAGGCCAAATTCACTTCCCGTTCTACAACCAACATTGTGGTCTTTTATATGTTTTTCTTTATTGAACAGTTCTATTAAATCTATATCAAATATTATTTGAGACGAAAATTATTTCCTTTTCTCGCTAGGACTAAATCAAAACCATTTGAGTCAAATGCTTCTGTCGAATGCGTTTTCTTCCTAACCTTCCCCGCCCTCAGATCTCCTGCACTCTCTCATATCTGTTTTGTTTTGTTTTCTGTAAGTTTGACTTTCAAAATATTGTCAATTTTTCCCTTCACCTTTCTTCTCTATGTAGCGAGAATCTGGTTGAGTTCCTCGCCTTACCGGCGGTCGTCATATTCGGCAGTGCAGACAAAAGGCTGGTCTACACAAGCTACCAACATGCTTCCACTTTTGACGTCACATTACATCCGGGTCATGACATCTATGCAGGGTTCGAACACGACATCGCGATCTTACAACTCCATATACCGGTGGAAGAATTTACGAGTTATGTGAGCCCAATTTGTGTGAACTCTCAGGAGAAAGAGATAGAGGTGTTCACTCATTGCAAGCTCGCTGGATGGGGATGGGCAGACGGTAATCACCATGCATTATCAGTTCATTTTATTAGTCATATCACCTAGGAGATTGTTGCGGCATTTATTTCTTACGCGTTCGTTAAATTAGTACCGAGCGCGTTTGGTCCTGCCCAATCTAATGTTTAGAATACTGAAATATGAGCTATTAAATGTCTGCTTAATTCTTAATTGCTAACAGTACAGTGGTTGGTATCAGCATACAAAGGCACACGGATGGGGATTTAATTAAACGGGACACAAGGGGTGCATGCGCAGGGCCACGACAAACAGCACACACACACTTAGATATCCAACCTTCGTCAACTTTATTATGTTGTAGCAGTAGCCTACAGTGATAAATATTTGGAAGTCCTTTATACAGTTACTATTAAAGTTTAACTTTTTTGCACATGGAACAGAGTGACTACACAAGAAATTCAAGTAACGTGAATAAATATTAATCGAATGACCTTCAACTGGCGAAAGGAAGCGTGTCGACTCAACGTTTGAGTTTAAAACTTGCGCCCCACCGTATTGGTATTCACCATTTAAGACCGAATTTCCAACCATTTCGTTACTATACCCACAGCAGGTTAGCGATCCCTGCCTTCCTCCCATCCCCACCCCACCCCACCCCACCCCACCCCAACATCAAGAAACAATGCATAGTAAATCCATACGTTTTAAAGTAATTCTTAAAGTAACTGGGTTTGTTGCTATGGTCGACGTATTCAGTCACTCCTCCGTAAGTAGTACTTTGGTAGCAGAGATCCTAGCAAAGTCAACATTGGCTAAAACTTCCTAACTTGTGTATCAAACGGGAATGGAAATATATATATCCGATATATATGTATACATTTTTCACTTTTCTTAATTTCCAAATAATATTTATTATTTTATTATTATTCATTTATGACTTTTTGGGTTGCAGATTTGATAATGCCTGACGACCTCCAGTCCACTTCTGTTTCAATAACTTCACACAGCATCTGTGTCGACATTTATGGAGTCTTTGACAAACAGTCGTTTCTATGTGTTGAACCGTCAACGAAGATATGTTCTGTAAGTATATATATAGGAATATATAAGCTACTTCGGGGCGGACTGAGGTACCATTATCTGGGCCCTTGTGTCAACTCGGTAATTGTGCACTCTCCACCAGTGGCGTAGCCATCAATAAAGAAAGGGGTCGTCGCCATTTTCTAATACAAAGTGCGGAGACTTAGCCTACTTCTCTCTCAGTGAATTCAACCACCGAATTCAACAATAATGGAACAAAACCTTGTACGCAAACGTTCTAAATATTAAATTTGACTTATAGGCCACGACGGCCAGCGGGCCCTCATGTTGCTCTAGGGCCTCGAGCACAGCCCGATTGCAAAACTGGACAGTTCGCCCGGGCTACGTCTCTTCTCAGTGTACAGCTTTTATTTACTAGGTAAAACTGCACTTTGCTTTTATGTCTTTATTATTCATAATAGCAGGGTTGGTTTAATACCCGCTAGAACCCTACGTCGGCAATTCAACTTTACGGTACCGTTGGTAGATTACAATTTTAGCCAGAAAGCCGGCGAAAGTTAATAACCCTTTTATCAAAGAAGCTCATCCACTTAAGTTTGTTGTGCAAACTTTAGAAATAGTTATGGTTACTATATGGTTAAAATTTAACAGAAAGAAAGAAAAGGAAGCACTTTACTGCCAACATCAAGGCATCCATACTTTATCCTTCTCAAGTTATGGCAATCACAGGTTGAAGGTCTGAATCGAAGGTAAATAATATTGAAACCAAAGATAGAAGAAGACACTCATGCACTAGACTTCAACAGTTTGTGAAAATTTTCACCATAAGCTTCTAACACTATTTGTGTATCATTCACCATAATTTCCATGAAGAGAGCTTCTCGGACACAGTACTTACAGGTCTACCACGCAAAGATGAAAAACGAGATGAAGGCACTCATTCATTTATTAGATTACAAGGGGGTTTCTCAGAATTAGGAAACCGAGTATCCCGGGCCGTTGTTTGAAGTAAAATAACGCTCTCTATTTACAGTCTCCGTTTTTATTTTTATTTGTTTTTATCTGATTTCTATTATGCTGGTAGGTAACATTATACTCTGTTATATATCAGTGATTATGTCTTACCTTTGTCACATACCTAACATCATATCGAACTATAGGCATACAAAGTGGTTTCAAACCATGGACTCCATGCTAATGTATCTCACACTATCAATGAAGTGTACTTGATACTCATGCATATATAGTGGCGAAGTGGATCCAGTGTATATTATATGTCTACAAAGCAATTTGCAGTTTGAGTTAAATGTGGGAGAATATGGCAGACGTATATGGTACGAGTACACATTCATTAGTACGGGTATACAAGTAGGGTACCACTCGATACGAGTACAGAGATCTCAGCACAAGGACGAGTACTTAATTCGGAACTAGCCTCTGCACGTACTAGATTTCCAACATGCTGTGTGCACGGGTACAAAACTCTTGAGAGTACAAATCTTATAGTACAAGGCTCTCAGCACAAGGACGAGTACTGAATTCGGAACTAGCTTCTGCACGTACTAGATTTCCAAAATACTCTGAGTACGAGCTAGTACAAACTCTTGAGAGTGCAAATCCAGGAAGGCGAAATGAGTATACATGTACTTATACAAGAGTGCGAGTACAAATCGAGTACAAATTCAAGAGAGCGAAAATTAGTACAAGAACAATTTACGAGTATAACATGCAGTGCGGGACCCATGGTTACAAGCCTGCAATCTGTTAAAGGGTGTGAAGAATGCTGGTAATCTGACCTAGTTTCGAATGAGGTGTAACAGTTAGACACCACCATCGATCCCAGAAAATACACACACAGCTTGCTACCGTCGGTAATTAGACACTAGGGTACAGTCAGACTGTCAGTACATATACAGCTGCGGTCAATACCCACAGCACAGTGTACAAACGATACAGCGATGGAAATCTCAGGCCCAGCTAAAGATAACAATATATCACGTTTCATTACTGTCTGCATTTTGTAGCGACAAGAGAAAAACTTCACTTGCAAGCAACGGAATGTTAACTATTTAAAGATGGCGGCACGCTGTTTGGGGCGAGTCTTCAATGCCTTTAATGTATATTTGATACAGGACCGAGAAAGTGAAAGGAAGATAATGTCCCTGAAACCAAATACTCCTGTAAGTTTATTCACCAAAATCCTAACCTTCGCTCTAAAATTCACCAGAGACTTGCCAAGTTTGCAAATGGAAAGAAAATATTGCATTATTTTTGTTGGGCTTAGCGGTTGTCCTGGATTATACAAAGTTCATATCTCGCATATATTACTCAGAGAAGCCTCAAAATGATACTATCAATGTGATCTTTGCAGTAGACTATAGGACATCGAATTATTGTGTGCGTGAATATTACATGCGTGTCTTGATAAGATGGACTGGGAGTCTATCTTAGTTTGTAATAACCCAACATAAAACAGTTGCTTTAATATGCTATGGCGAAAATATGTTAGGGGGGGGGGGAAGCTGTAGATTAAAGTTGCATGATATTAAACGAGGTTCTTATTAAAATGAAAATATTGAAAGTAGAATTTCACTGTTTCCATTTGATTGAATTATAAATACATGAATTGAAACAAAACTTGTTTCGCCACTCCCTAAGTTTTCGTCATCAGTTCGCACGATCTGGTTTTAATTTCATTAGTCTTACATCATACGTTACTCTGTCAAGAGAAGAGGTTCCTGTCATTGCATGATAAGAAGCAAAGTAAATGGTTAAAATACAGTTGACTTGAAATGTATAATGACATCATCATGGAACACTTGATATATACGAGGACAAACGTATGGACATCACTTATTTCTTTGTCTGGTGGCATTTCGTGAGTACTTGATTACATGAAAAAGAATGGATAACGAGACTGATTGCAAATTTTGAAACTCTTGAACCTATCATAAATGTAAGAGGAAATTATGAAATATTTTAGAGGTGCGGTTTCGTTTTTATTGATAACAACTACTATAGCCCCCGTCTTTTTTTGCTTATATGTTTGTTTTTTCATATGCGAAAGTCATATATACAGAGTGGAAAAAACCTAAATTATTTCTATTAAACGTTTGCATGTGAATCAGCAAATATATTGGACATGATGTCGTCACATATATGTGACGAAGAGAATCAGCAAATATAATGAACACGATATCCTTTCTCTTTCTTAAAATAGATTGGAATTGTATAAACAGCTTTAGAATTTCACATTTTTATGTATGATCGATCAAACACAACTTTGGACACCGCTGTTCAAGCTCTTAAAATAATTAATTAATTAATGAATTAAACATCTGTATAACAGTAACAAGTTCATGTAGTTGATAATGTACTTTCTATGCCAGCAATTTCACGTTTAGAAAGTGCAATACTTGAAGGCGTCAGAGCAATTATTTGCTTTGATGATGTAAACTGTCGGTGCTGAAACCCCCATATCTTGACTATATTAGGTTCGTGTTATATATATTTTAAAGTACACAGAGAGAGAGAGAATATGTAGGCCTAAAACATGAAACAGTTTTAGGCCGTCAATTATTTGTCGAATCAAATGGAATCATAAACTAATTGTTATTTTTATGCTCTTTTTGGTGGCAACAATTTTGAACGTATCTTAGTTCTTAAATCTTGAATCTTATTTTGAGAAACATACTTTGTATAAGTTTGGTAAAAGAGCTGAAAACAAATGGATTAATAATCGGACTAGGCTTTGGCAAGCAGAGCCAGATCAGATCAGACAATTACGCACCAAGCCGCTCATTGAGATTTTTATATTTCCTTAAAGTATTACAATGAAAATGAGAATACGTTATCATTTGTCTCATTTTTCTTCTGGTCCCCTAATTGATCCCTGGCACCGGGTCTGTATTCCCCTGCCCCGTCTCTCCTGCCCCACCTCTCACCACGCCTGCGTGTGCATTAGTATACCCTCTCCCATAATGATGGTTCCTATAGAAAATGAAAGCCAAACCAGTCTCAATGAAAGCCGTATATATGATGCAATTATTTTTAATCATGTTTAATGAAACGTTACATTACAAACGTCGTTAAACTCTTTTACATATGACGGGTGATTTAATATCGTCTATTAAAGTTGCATAATTAATGTTAATTTTTCACAATATTTCATTTATTCTGTCTTTTTGTTGTTGTAAAGAATGATCCAGGAAGCCCCCTCATGTGCAAAACTCACGAAGGACGTTGGACCTTGGTAGGCCTCTCTTCTTATGAAACTGAGCACTGTGACTTCAGACCAGTGGGCTATACAAGAATATCAAGCTACGTGAATTTTATACAGGCAAACGAGGCTGCTTCAACAAGATGTACTCTACTAGCTGTTCATGTTGTTACATTACTGTTGATCAGTGGTTTGATATTAATTAATACCAGCTGAATGCAGTTAAGTAATCAGTCTATGTGCATATTCATTACTGTATTGTTATTGTAACAAGAATATGTAACTCAGATCTCTTCCCACTGCCGCGAAGTACACCGAGGAAATGTCCACAAATGTTATCGCGAAATATTCTTCGATTTATGATGCGATTTCGTGAATATTTAAATAGCAAGGCATGTCTCATACATAATTCGGTATCAATATACCTTTCAGTGTACAACTCGAACCTTGCTTAAAAATAGTCGTCTACTCGAGGTTTCGGGGCCGTCCAAAACGAAACAAGCTATGTTTCATTTTCGCGGAAAGAAAGATTAATTGGTACTCAGTGGTCTCATAGGCTATATATGTGCTCAATTCGAAGCTGTATCGCTACATTCACATGTACATGATGCATGAGTTATTGAGGATGTTCCATATAAGGAAAGTTAGGGAGATGGAGTTGAGGAGGGGCGGGGGGGGGGGGCGGGGGTCATAATGGAGAATGATAAAGGGATATGAAGATCACTAGTGTGCGGAGGATTTCAATTTTTAAGTACCCCGACTGATTTAGGTAGGTGCATGGGCCAGAGGCGAATGAAAGATTTCGCAAAGTAAGTGTAGCCTAGGGGTAGAGGAAGCCAACATTCATTTCTTCGCATAGTTTACACGTCAAATGGTGTATTTTTTGGCATATGAAAGCTGTATTATGCATTCTATAATAAACACACACAAATTAAACGGCCTAAATCTTCATTTTTCACTCTGGAAGGTTCCCTACAGTCAAGGTAATGTGACGAGGTACCTTATTTACCACAGGAATTAGACATTTTGTAAGGAATGAGCGAATTAAAGTAATTTTTATAAACAAGTTAGCGGACACCGGTTTGTTTTGTAAGCAGTGTCAGCTCCGTGGTATAACACTGTACACAGAGTAAAACATATACTCTGACATAGAGTCGATATCAATTCGCCCGAGTGTTCAGGAAAAGTGCCAAAAAAGCATATCTTTTTTAGTATATTATTATAGAGGATAAATTTTTGTGTGGCTTGGATATCAGAGCAGAACGATGGAAGTATATGAGGTGGGAAAATGGTGGGTCAACTTAGGCAATTTTAGACCACTTTAGGCCTTCCAATAGCAGCGTACGAAAAGTGTTAACTGGTGAGTGAAGAGGTTTGTTTACAAGTGTCGAAATGTTCCTGCTCTCATAGTTATAAATGTACATGGTTATAATTCGGAAAAGTGAAGTTTCCATGCTTGGCCAACGTGTTAGCTACCCAGTAAGGGGTAGGGTTCAGTGCGAACTTTTACAAGGACCACAATTACTCTAACGATTTAGTGTAGGCCCATAATTCAATGGGGCAATTACTTGGAGTATGCTACCTCAGGCACTTTTCGACTATCATGGCAGGAAGTATCAAGGATGTTTTTCGTATTTGGCGTTTGTGAAAGTTGGAATATGGCACGGATTCATATGTAGATGTTGTTCCACCAACGAATTTCAGGTTAGTCTAGTGTTGTGTTTATACTTTTCATGGCCCGATTTGTTCCGACAAGTGCAAATACTAGAGTACATGTAGGCTAAGTATAGCTATCCTGTACATTACATATGGAGGTTAGCGATTGCGCGATACACTATACTGCATGTGGATATGTTTGTTTACAAACTTGCATGTCAGTTTCCGACCGTTGGCTTGCTCACAAACAAAATTTCCTTCTGCTCGTTCTTTGCCAACGGCCTAATTACTATTGGAGAAGACTGAAGAACCTCATCATAATCATGTCACTGTAGGGTAACTATCAAAAATTAAAAAGATGATTTAGGCCGTCATGAGAGGCATCGCTGTGTACGGTCTGTAGTGGAATGCATAACGACCTCAAGGCTGGCAAATTAGGTGTATTTTTAACTCTGAACAAATAGGCATATGAACCTTGATTTATTGTAAGGATTAAAATTGGGTGGAGAGAGGAGTGAGAGCAAGGAGAATATGGGCATCGTAATGGGGAAATTGATGGTGTGATAAAGAGGGGACGGGGGGAGGGTGGGGTAGGGAGTGGTGATGGGATGAGAGGGTATAGTGGAGCTAGGGAGGGGAGGAGATGGGAGGGATGAGAGGGAGAGGTGAGAAGAGGTGAATAAAGTCGGGATATGGGCAATGTGGAGGGGAAATTGGAGATGATGGGTGAGATGAACGGGAAGCCGGAGTGGGGAATAAATTAGTATTTAGCCTGTTGTTTCAACCATATTCTCATGTGTCTAACCCAGTCTGATCGTCGTACATAGGCCTATATCTGTAAAATTGTAAATAATAGAAAATAGGTACGTCAACCGTGCACTGATAAGCCACTGGGCGTAGCCAATAATGGATGGTACTACACAAGCCCGGGAAAGGATATAAAAGTTCTTTTTCGCGGAACTGAAAGCAGCTGTAATGTAGTTCTTTGTGGTTAGAAGGATGCATAAAATATATATCTGCGCATTGTTCACTAGTGACTTTAATTTGGGAAACGAAAGGTGACTGACTCGTGAAAATGAAACCACTGTTTACGAACATCATTTGTTCCCTTTTGAGAGATAAGAGAGCGATAAGAAAGCAAACAAAACGCCAGGTCAAATACAATCAGTTATAAATTAGTACCGGTACATGTAGTAGGTTACGTGGTGGGATCTTTGTGTGTGTTTCGTCGTCGCCGGCTTCCTGAACTTGAAAATCTTAACAAATTATCGATTACTATAATCACAGAGTTGACGATTATGTTCAGATCAAACTAAGGCATTATCCAATATATTCTGGGCACCAAAATAAACATTAAGTAAGGAATAAGTTAATGACTACATTCAATGATAAAAAAATTGCCCTAGATTATTATGCAAATGTTAATGACAAACCAAGAATGCATATCGAAAACTAATTGTAACGACACTTGACTAGTCGTTGTAACAGCATCCATCGAGTTTTTTACCAAACTCAGGAGGTGCTTTAAATGCATATATGATCTTTATACATATATTGAGCAATAAAATATACGGCCTTTGTTATCTACATATCCATCGAGTTTCATTTTGTAGTTTCGTTTTATTGTTTACTATACTATTATTTATTCCAGCTATCAATCGGTGACAGACACCAAAGTATTTACAACACCGAGCGTCATATTTTAGCCAACACAGTTTATTTACTTACGATTTAACACTTAAATAGTAATAGTACTATACACACGCAACAGTTGCTGTTTTAGAAGGAGAATTTCACGTAATATGTGTCGCATACAGCACATACAGGGTGAGATAATGATTGAAAGTTCCGAAACTATGCGTTTGTGTGTGTAAATTGCACCCATATCACAGTGATCACATAGTCAGAAGATTATCTTCACACGAGTGTCATGCAGTGCAAAAGTTTATATAGGCTATATATTGGATATTTTATATACGGGCATTATGTTCGAAAAGTAAGGAAGGCAACTGTTTTTTCTTTGATAATTGATTCGAAGTCATGTTTGATCCAGTGTCGAACCCGGGTCATGTTTGATCCAGGGTTGTATTTAACCCGGGTCATGTTTGATCCAGGGTTGTATTTAACCCGGGTCATGTTTGATCCGTCGTCGTGTGTGATCCGATTAATGTTTTGGGCTTGGCCGACATTTGATTCGGAGAGCGTATCGAGTACCACCTTCATTCGAAAGCTCTTTGCTTAACATAAAGTTGATTGGTCAAATTTGTGGTTCAATCCGAAACTAGTGTAAGCCGGCTCTAAAAAAAATACTCTGAGCATGCCTTCAGCAGAATTGCACAAGAAATCGGTTAACCGGGCACTCCGTGGTACCCGGATGCTCCCCGGATGAACCTCTTACTGTAATCACTATCATTTGTAATTTCTGAGTTTATTCGAATTAAAGATAAATAAACGTCGCATAATTGCGATCGAAAGGTTCCCACATCATTTGATCAACAGGCTTGTAGTACGAGCAACCAGTTGGGCCAATTTTTTCTAACTGTAGTGTCATATCCCGCCTCAGAGTACTGGTATTGCTAGTATGAGCAGTATGAATATCATATTTCTATCAGTAGATAGGTTAAGGAACTGTTTGTACTGTCAGCATGAGTGCTTTGAAGCATGTCATGGGAGGAAAATTTAAAGATTTGTTAGTATCAGGAAATTGTCCCAACTGGCTGAGTGCGCGCACAACAACATGAATATGAGTACAAGTAGAATATCTTCTCGTTTAAGTACGAGAACGAGTGCGCATTTGTACACGAGTCACTCTTATATCACTGCAGAAAAAATGCGCCGAATAAGAGTACAAATCTACGAGGGCGGGTGCAAGTTCATGTAACCAGCCAATTGGGACAGTTTTATAATGCTAATAACTCTTTAAACTCTCCTCCCATACCATGCCATATCAAATCACTCGTATTGACAGTATCAACAGTTTCAACATTTATCTGATAGAAACATGATATTCATACTGCTCATACTGACAATATACAAGTAACTTGAGGCGGGACAGGACAATAAAGTGTAGAAAAAATTGTCCCAAAATGCGCCGAATAAGAGCTCAAACCTACGAGGTCGGGTGCAAGTACAAGTAACCAGCCAGTTGGGACAGTTTTCTAATGCTAATAACTCTCCTCCCATATCATGCCATATCAAATCACCCGTATTGACAGTATGAACAGTTTCTAACCTTTATCTGATAGAAACATGATATTCATACTGCTCATACTGACAATACAATGCTTTGAGGCGGGACATGACAATAAAGTATATGGGGAAAAATTGTCCCAACTGGGTGATGTAACTATGCAAGAATACGACAAAGACAGTACAGACTGACTCACTACAAGTTTGATATAAAACCATGCACAGCTTTATAATATGGATCTGTATATAGCACTGCTTGCATATAGTCTTAATTGTTGGTAGGACGTTGTCCGTGTTTTCCCCCTCTCTTTTGCAGTTAATTCACTTGTAATATAAGCAGTCAATAAGCAGTCAATATAAGCAGTCAATAACGACTAAATTAATTACGGATAATTGTAAGAGTTGATTTGACGTTTGTCAGCCACTGATGAAAATAAGAACGTCGGAAGAACTTGAAGTGAATCAGTGGCATCTTCACATACCTAAGTTGACTAACACAGTGAGAGCTGTATAGGCCTACGTACGTCTCATACCGGTACGTGTCGAAAACTAAATTGCCAGTATTTAAATTATGATTATGAATACTCATTTCATCCTGCAGTTTTATTATTATTTTTTTGTATTTAGGAAATATTTGGCTCCCCTTTTTACTGTGAAAATATTCACTTTAACTTACTATGCAAGTTTTGATGATGACGTCAGCTCCTCTGTTAAGGCCTTCTTCTTGATGATAATATATAAATTATGATCACCTTGTCCGAAAAAGTTGATCAAGCAATAGAAATATATATGAATATTGTCGGAATAAGGTCCTAATTTGGCTAGCATGTTTCGATGACATTTTACGTCATATTATGGGATTCGTTCTCAGTCACGGAAATCCATCTTTGCGTTACAAAAAGTGGAATGCTTAATTCTTCCTTTTTTATTTATTTGCTGGCACACTTATGGAAGTAAAATAGTTGCCCACTGCTCAGTTAGTGTTGTTAATAATACCGATTTGAAGATAGGTGTATATATTCAGCGTCCATTTCATATTATGATATAGGGTAAACATGCGAGGATTTTATACCTGGTGCATGCTTGTCCGACGAACAATTCATCCTGCCTATTTCTTTAGCGTCATCGGGTGAAATGAAAAAAAAAAACAATTTCTCCAATTTACTGTGAAACTTCGAGTATTCAAAATCGCTTAAGCGATTTAATTTAATTTATCACGGGGAAACCATTATTATGCTTAGTTATAACATTTACATGTAGCGAGTCTGCAGCCCTCTCTATGGATATGCAAACTGGTATATAATATGTCTCGGTTTCGATCAACCATGTAGGCCTACACACACTTGTAGAACCAGCGAGAAAGCCTTTGTTATGAGTTGGCAAATATCACACACTCTATGAAAGATGAATCACGAACGACTGGACGATCTTGGGACTTACCCCGGTATTGCGAAATTCAGCTCTTTTTCACGCCCGATAAGTGTGTGTAGTATTATACTAGTATGGTATTTATCTCACCCGTTAACTCAGTGCAAAGGTTTTTAACGTTTGATCATGACGCACGTAGTGTACGGTGCTACATCAGCGTAAGTGTATTCTCAGGTAGCCTTACGTATGGGAAACTGATATGGCCCTCCCCACACCCTCCTCCACCACCCTTCTCCCCTCCCCTTCTCCCCTCCCCTTCCCATATGAAACCCTATTTTGCCCTTCCCCGAAGGTAATAGTTAATGAAAAGATCACATAACTATTTTAAAAGTCGAGTCCAAATCAAACTTTTTCAAGCTTGAATTCATGCCAGTCGACATACACTGTAACACATGTAGTAAAATCGAGGGTAGCCATAATGGTTTCGATGAAGGAGCGAGGACTTTGTTAAGCTCCTACAAAATTCCTTCGTAAATGTCAGAGATATCATTAAAAGTTCATATTTATCCCAAAGAACACAAAGTAACGGATCACAATCATAAAAATTACCGTATAACATAAGTGGATTAAATATTAACTATGCATTTTAAATTATATTGCAAAGTAAAGTGTTATGAAGTAGATATACAGTTATAAGTGTACTTCAAGTCTAATCAGAGATTTCGCTGTTAATTGAGAACGTTATATGCTGAATTCTAGACGAATTTGATCGCAAACATTGTACACTACAAATAAAATTTGAATGTCACCGTTGTGGGGGTCTAAAGACATGGCTCCCACGAGGGTTGGATAATGTACACAAACTTAATATATATCTATATAAATATACAACTGTATTAGACACATGGAAAACATATGGAACATTTTCAATATATTTGATGTGATTTTCGCTTCTTACATATTTATATATATAAGCCTAACAAATATATATATGTAATGTAAGAACTTCTTATCTTGTATACCGGCGTTTATAAAAGACCGAGGGGATTTCTTTATTATTCTTAAAATAATAATTACATGGTTACCCAGGGTACAGTTACCTGTTGAGATGGGTGGGTACATTGACCTTTCTCTATATCATGGATGATAACCAAATGCTCTTTATTTTTCACCCAAAAAAATTGTTAAAGGTAAGAATTGAAACAAAGAGCCTTGGGGATATGTTTTATTCTTTCGAGTATAATGATTATTGCAATCAAAGTGTATTACTGGCAACCCCTTGTAATACATAGAGACATGGAGAGACCATATGTTCTTATGTCTGTCATACCTCTCGTTTCCCAATAATTTGGCTACGTAGTGCATCTTTCATGTCAATTATCACCGAAATCGGGATTTGGAATATGTTAATGAGCTAAATCGAGGTATATGTCAATTTGAGTTGCTAGAAACTGGTAAAAGTCCAAGGAAATTGACTTCTACCGATTTAATTCAACATATCATCGATTTAAACTGGTAGATGTCGATTTAAATTGACATATACCGATTTATTTTATATATCATCGATTTAAATTGTTATGTCGATTTAAATCGGTATATGTCGATTTAAATTGACATATACCAGTTTAATTCGACATATCATCGATTTAAATCGACATATACCAATTTAAATTGATGATATGTCACATTATCGGCCGATGATATGTAGAATTAAACTGGTATATGTCGATTTAAATCGGTAGAAGCCAATTAAAGCTGCTTGAAACTGTTATAAGTCGAAGGAAATTGGTATATGTCGATTTAAATCGGTATACGTCATTCCCCACGATTTGAGACTGATGGCCCGCCATATATGCGTACACCGGGTATGTCGAATTAAATGTTTCAAAATATTGCTGTTAATTTTCCTCTCCCTGCATTAATAGGTGGAAATCATACTCCAGATTAGCAGGTATATCGAGAAGATATGACATTTTTTAAAGTTTGTTGATAACCCAGTTGAGTGAAAGCTATATCATCAGGACGAATGCCAAGTTAAACATAGGTCTTTGGTTTTTCTTTGTAATGTACAATGAAGAAAAGAATATTTGGAAAGAGTTTATATTTTGATGAAATGAGTAGTACATTAGCAGCAAAAAAAAATCTACAAATTGTATCTTAAGATTACAAAATTACAACAGCAAACTAAAGATTTGGAAGACCATTTGTTATGATTACATCACAGACTAGCTATAATGAGATTTTTTCAGGAGTAATGAAGGTTTTTTTTCTAACTTAATGCACACAGAAATCATCTTGAAAGATGAACCATAGGTAAAAGTTAAGAACATGATGTGATGGTAGGGATTTCCACCTATAACAACGTGAATTATGCCAGTTTATGTCACATTGTCGACCGATTGAATAATACAGCAAGTTATAAGCGGTCAAACCCTAAGGCCTGATATGTGTAGCCATGCCAAATAAACAGATGTGACTTTTGGGTTATTTTCTCTGACATTTCGTGAACTGAAAAACATTGAAGTTATCATGGTAACATATGTAAAGGTATACAATAGTGTCCCCTGTTTTTTGTTTTTGTTTTCTTTCACTGCTACGACTTTACTCCGAGTATGCGCACATTGAATTAATGAAACGTCATTTTGTGATGTTAGGCTATACACTGCAGCACTTCGTCGAAAAATATGGCGGATTGTGCAATCGACGCAACCTCCCACTCCATACCTCAATTTCAACAACTTTGATCCTTCAGGTTGTTTGTGTTTTTTATAATAGAAGAAAGAGAAAGAACACCGCCTGTTCTTCTTGGGCGTGGTATACCTACTTGTTGGACGTCATAATTATAATATCGGCTGGAACTTTCGTTTTTCAACCTGAACATTCTATGATATTCTGACCAATTGAAAGAGGCAACAGTTGCAGTTAATATGCCACACCACTTGCTTAATGACAAGTAAAAACCAAGCTACAGGACGTGTATGTTAGATATATCGAGCATACTCACATCAGGCACGATATGTTACAAGGTATACTGCTGACATTAAGAAGATATATGTTACAAAGGAACTCATTCGATATCAAGCACGACATGTTATAACAGGCATACTCATCAAACATGATATGTTACAAGGCATACTCATCAAACATGATATATTACAAGGCATACTCATCCAACATGATATGTTAGGAGGCATCCTCATCAAACATGATACATTACAAGGCATACTCATCAAACATGATACATTACAAGGCATACTCATCAAACATGATATGTAAGAAAGCAATCCTCATCAAACATGATATGTTACAAAGCATACTCATCAAACATGATATGTTAGAAGGCATACTCACCCAACATGATATATTACAAGGCATACTCATCAAACATGATATATTACAAGGCATACTCATCAAACATGATATATTACAAGGCATACTCATCAAACATGATATATTACAAGGCAGGGGCGGGATTTGAGTTGTGAAAGTGGGGGGGCAAACCTGTCAGCAAGACTATCTAAGCGGAGCGCCACCATCGGTTGGCGCGGAGCGTACAAGAAATTTTT
>JAIPMN010007290.1:0-15230 GCA_020650975.1 Apostichopus californicus
TCGCCGGAATAGACGGCACCGATGAACAGGTGCAAATGTTAAATTGAGTTTCGTACAGGAAGTGACACAGTGTACAGTACAAGCAAGAAAATACAAATAAATAAAAAATCGAATATTTTACAAAAGTAGGCTAATATATGCGGTTGACCCTATATATATTTCTATTAGTAGCTCTGCGATTCAAGTTATTCAACCCTATAGAAATGGTATCATCCTAATTATTTGCATATGTACATGGTAGACAGTTACAACAAGTGCATGAAGTTTCCTGACCGGCTGTACATACCGCCGCGCGTACACAGTTGCAGTACTCTACACTGCTCAATTGTGTATATGTACATCTTGTTCTTAGTACGAGGTAATTTACGCGGAACTCGGGTCGAAGCAACGGGTTTTTTAAACAAAATATTTCTAAGTTAGTGATATCGATGGATTAATCACCCGTTAGAATGGAGGGAAAACACAACGAGCCTTCATATGATCGTATCAAATAGTTGCAACGATGGTGCTGATGAGATGTTTTACTATAGTGTGAAAATATGACATGTTTACAAAGATGCAAGTTACTGTTCAATATCGTTGATCGCACAAAAAAACCGTTTTGGATTTGATATATTTCTCATCATCGGAATCTTGCGTTACCACCAAACTTTTAGAAAAGTAGCATTATTGTATGTGATTGATTTACCAAAAAAAGGTAAGAGTTTCTGTTTTGTATCTTCGGAGTTACAAGCAAAAGTCGGCGATTCTTACGCGGAACTCATGCATACGCGGAACCCATGTACCTACTGTAGGCCTATAAGTCCTTAGAAACATTTTAATTTAATATCACCAGATCAACTTGCTGCTAAACCTTTTGCATTCTTCAGTGCATTTTTGCTACAGACTAAATATTTCCTTTTTCTAATGGCAAACTAAATAGGCCGAGCCTATAGATACAATGATGAGACTTAAAAGTATTTCACGAGATGCAGGCCTTTTGAATAACTGCCAACCACATACAAAATTTCTGTTTAATTTGAGCAATTCATCTGCATTGACCTTGATTTTATTTGTTAGCTACTGTGAAGGCCTACCTATCACAACAATGTATGCAACAACTTGCACAGTTGACTAAGCCTAAGGTTTCATAGTTCTACTACTAGTACTAGGTTGTTAAATAGTGATAGGCTGCTGTACAGAATGTGATGCATCTATGATATTGACTAACTTAGGCCTAGGTATAGGCCTAAGGTAGGTCTACCTTGTTTGCTTTGTCGCATTGTCTACCAAGATGGTGACCAGCAGATACCATAGCAGCAGACGTCAGAGGAACCTCGGGGAAAGAGTATTCCTCCTTGGTGGGCAACTCAACTTTAGTAGGCATTATGTGAAGCTATGGTTTGTCACGATCTACAAAGCCAATGCCTCATTTGTAGTATAACGTTAGTGTACACTAAATGTACACTCGTACTAGTATAATAGTCGTATCATTTGCCTACATCGTTGAAGTAATTTTACTGTACACCCTTTTCATTCAGTTTCGCGAGACGTCACTACAAAACATGCGCTGGTCAATACAATAGCGTACTTAATATCATCTTACTAAGAATCCCGATTTAGAGACACATTCCACAGACACTACCATGTCTAAGACAGAATCAGCGTTTTCTTTCAAGAAAAGAGGACGATTAGGAAAAGGGAGGAAAAGGAAAACGAGCGACAGTGACGATGGTAATCAGAGGGGTAGCCTATGTAATGTTACTAATACTAATGTTACTGTTAGGCAGAGCCTAGCACTGTAGCAGAGGTGTAGCTAAGGAAGCATGGTCTAAATCAGGGCAAGCCATAGGCTAATATTAGACCTAGTCCTACTCCTATGCTATAAATTTGTCCAAGTTCATATCCATGATTAATTTAGCCAAACAAACTGTACAATAATGGGCACACAAAATGGTGGTATTGTATTGCCAATGAAGCATTTGTGTTAATTGCCACAATTTTGTGTGATTGAATCATGTTAGGCTAGGCCTGTATCACCTATTTGCATTCATTTTTCAGTTTACATGTGACATTGAATATTTGGTTAATTGTTATAGGCCTTTATGTACCACTCAGCGGCTTCTGCTATCATACATCATTCAGACTTTTTGGTGAACAAATTGTAAAGGTATTGGTAACCAACGTTATGGGGTAAAGATTCTAAATCAGGGCTATTTTGCCATAACACTAACAGATAAAAAATGATCATGAAACGGTGTCTGAACTTGTTCATGGTCTAAATATGAAAACTGCTATGCAAAATTTGAAGAATAAATAATTCCCTACAGTTTCTCTCATTGGTGGTGTCTGCTTGTCTTGACCAGAAGTGTTCTGTGATTTGATGGTGTTACTATACCTTGTAATAGAAATTATGAAGTTGAGAGATAGGCTACCCTTCTCAGCTGTGTGTGCACATAAACACTTCAAGGTCACAGTGATGCGTAAATTTAATTTCCAAAGGTCATCTTCATTTTATCTTCTTTTTCTACTATGTTGGAGACTGCCAGCTCTTTCCTTCTGGCAATTGCCATACTGGTGGTAGATATCTGTGTCTAAGTAATTTATAGGACTTTTTACAGTATGCCTTCATTCAATTGGAATCATAATATTAAGACATTTCCTCTAGAGAGGGATGATAGTGGAGGTTTGTTTCAGAAATATTACAAAGGCTGCATCCTGCAGCTGTGGACCACAGTTTAAATGACTGTACTAAAGCTATATTGATACTTTAAATTGCCTAGTTATTTTGATTTCTTTGTTTGTTATAGATGACTCGGACAATGTAATTGTAAAGCGAGAAAAGAAGGTAGACTACACCAATCCAAACATACAAAGGGTAAGCTTAATGTTGTTGCAATAGTATTTACTTATTTGCTAAGGAATAAAGAACAAGAAATATCAATTGGTTAAAACAGATATCTCTCATTTTGATGCAATTGTTTTTGTGTCCACTGTTGCCATATGACATATCACTGATACTGGTTACAAAAGTATGAATGCATGAAATAAAGTAGCTACATGGGTTACATATAATCTTATGGCCTTTGCTCATCATGAATGATTCATTCATTAGGTTACAGCATTGCAAAGGGAAAGCTATATTTCACAGATTTGATCATACTTTTGGTTGATGTCTGAAGAAAGAATTTGGAACTTTAAATAGTTTGAATTTCACTTTGTTGCTGTTTTTGGTGATTATATCTGCCATTTATTTGATTGATTTTGTAGTCATGCAAGGGAATAATTCTTCTATATAGTCAAAACCTGTTATATTTTTTCTTAAAGACTCATAAAGTAGCTCAGCGGCAGAAAGTGGCCAACGCTAGCAGCAGTGATAGCGAAGAAGAAGGGAAGGGAGTTTCCTTGTCTTACAAGTCATCAAGAACAGCTGTAAGTTTTGTCTCTTTGATATGTGTGGTACAGACCCATACATAAATCATTAGGACAGGGTGCAACCACCAATTTTGCTATTGGGGGCATAGATCTTATATCTTCCCCTTCCCTGTTGTTGCTCATAATTAGTAAGTGTCAACCTTCTAGGAGTACAAATATTTACTGCAGTTGCTTTAAATCATTTTGAGATTGTCTAAACTTGAACAATTTTACATTTTAAGTTAGGAATCAAACTTTTAGTGTTGTATGTATGTATGTATGTTAGATCCTCCTGCAAGCAGGAACTCGCGAAGAAGCCTCATTGGCTTATCAAAGCCACAAGCTGACCGAAGTCAGTCTCTTAGATTCATATTTAACGTCCATGATAATAAATTGTCAATTGTAAACAACTCTGTAAATGGTCGTAAATATATGGTAATCTATTGTTGTAATCTATTGTTGTAAATCTATTTCAGAATATTACACAAAATTCAAAAAGCTGCAATTGATATTGATAATGTACTCATTTCTCTCAACATTTAAAAAAAAATTATTATTATTATTATTTTCCTTTCACAGAAACCAGAGGGCCCAGACGATGGTGGTGCCACGGCTACAGTTGAGATAGATACAGACCTGAAGCAAGACGCTCAGGCAATCTTTGAACGTAACCAGAAAGTCAACGAGGTAAAGGCTAGAATGTCTTTGACACGATGTACAACTGTACTTAATGTCATGTCTGTAAATACACAATTGTATATAACATAGTTCATCTAGCGGTATGTGACAAAAATGAGTGAACGGAGGAGCTTTAGTGGAAGACAGTTCAGTTTAGTATGTAGTACGCCACAAATAATTTGTAATATTAAAATAGAATTTTATAAAAGTTAGGCCCTTTAAAATAGTTTTAGATTGTTTATATTTACCCCCATTATTGTGAGAGGTTAGAGATAACATTACATGTGTGAACACAGAAGCACAGCTATTACATATCAAGTTTATCAGCTACTATACTATTGATGTGTGCGATTGATGTTTGAGTGATACTAAACAGTCTCTTTAAACCTGTTTGTTTGACCTTTGTATGAAGAACAATGTTCTGGAAACTCGGCTTGATGTAAGCTACAGATAATTTGCAATAAAATAGGTTTCTCAATGGTAAAAAGGAGGGAAAATGCCCAAAATAGCAATGTTAGAAGTGGTGCATATTCTAGGTATCCCTGTTCTGCTGTTCTTGATGCCTGGGAAACCTTTCAAAATTCCTTGTCATTCTTTGCAATAGTTGCTTGGTTTGTCCTGTTTCAGTATGTTTTCTATTTTCCTTTTTCTTTTTTTCTTTTTGAAGTAATTTTGTTTGTTGTGTTAAGTATCCATTGCTTATTATTTTGTCATGAATGTATTGAAATAGTCTCAATATAAAATTATTAGTTTTGGTTTGTTTTTTTCAGGAACTGAAGGGTAAAGAAGATGATAAGTTATACCGAGGAGTCAATAATTATCACACTTATATAGAGATAAAGGACACTGCATTAGGGAATGCTTCCAGTGGCCATGTAAGGTGAGGAAACATTTAATCTAAGCCTTTTTGGAACTGATTAATTAAAGATTTAAAGTACTTAATAATTAAAGTAATTTTTAACTAGTATTTATTTATTTTGTGTTCATGAAATTTAAACAAGTACAGTATCTTGTCTTTGATAGCTTCACTTATATTTCTTGCTGTTGATCTTCATAGAGATTACATTCATGTGGAATTACTAGTTATGCTTAATTTCATGAATTATATTCAGTATGTGGTATGATATACCTAGTATATACCTTGTATGCTAAAAGTATGATATAATCTATTTTATGTTTCACCTATCTTTTTTTCTGGATGATACAAAGAAAAATAACTTAGGAATTGTGTCAGGTTTTAGGACAAAAAATTGATGGATGAGATTCAAACTATTATAAATATCGATATTAAAAGAAAAGAAAAAACTGTTGTCTTTTGTACCTGATTCTATCAAAACTGATAAAGATCCCTTCTATTGAAAGAAATATGACTAAGTTGCCACCTGAAAACTGAATACAGTTTTCTGTTGTTTCAGCTACTTATATACTTAAAATGATACAGTTCTCTTGAAATGCCTTCCTGCCACTTCTGGGTTCTTTCAAACAGAAGTTGGGTAGTGATTCCTAGTTACATGGTATGCAAAGTACTGTAATTTCTGACTGGTTACACCAGCAAAGGAATGGCTATATAGGGATTGCCACCAACTAAGGGCATGGTTCTCAGTTGGTAGTGCAGGGCTTTTAATAATGACATACCTGGTTTGAATCCTGTTCCAGCCAAAAATTTCTTTGCTCTATTGAATGAAGTCTACCAAATGTGTCAAAAGAATTTGAGGCCAATATACCACTTTATATATTTTTTTGTATGTCAATGTTTTCATCAGGAAAGGACCTATGAGGGCACCAGCAAACATTAGATCCACCACAAGATGGGACTATGCCCCAGACATTTGTAAAGATTACAAGGAAACTGGTTTCTGCGGCTTTGGAGATAGCTGCAAATTTATGCATGATCGATCCGATTACAAGTTTGGTTGGCAACTGGAAAGAGAATGGCAAAGTGGATCATTTAGTCAAGTGGAAGGTATTTGAGTTACATGCATCCTCTTCAAATCTAATTATAAGAGCTATATTTTGATTTTTGATCAGTAAATAGAGAAATGTAGAAATAGAACTAACAGAAAATATCATGTCATTTGATGGACAGTGTCATTTTGTCGGGTGATGTAGAAATGTGAAATAAAAACATTTATGTAAATTTGTCAGTTCATTCCATGTAATACAGAGTAATAAGTGAAACACATTTGTGTTGTTGAATGTTTGCAATTGTCACAAAACTCAAACGAAAGAAGCCTTATAAAAGCCGTAAACTGGTGTCTTTATTTGATTTGGTTTTTTATGAAAGTCACTTTAGTTATCTGGTTTATTTTGTAGTTTGGAAAATAGCATCACCATAAATATATAACTGACTTTATCATTCTGATGTTCTTCAGTTTTAAAAACTGATGACATGGATATTCAAGGGTCATGTAAAGTCTATAAAATTTAAAAAAAAATTGATGTACTTTATCATTAACTAGTGGTTCAAAGTGCTACATTTTAGGTTATTTAAAATGACCCTATCAGTGAAATTATTATTAGGTTTATATGAAAACAAATTAAATCTGTCCAATTTCATGTAATTTCTTGTCAGCCACACCTTGATAAAACTGTTGTAACAACAGAAACTCATTTTTAGCCTAAGAGATCATATTCAATTACTTTTAACATTTATAATTTTGTTCACCTTCCTCCATGCATTGACTCTAATATTAGTTTCAATTTGAAAATATGTTTACATTTCTTGTAAAATTTTGACCTAAACCAGACTGCTGTAATCAAATATGAACTGGACTGATTTTCATCTGATTAATGCTATTTCAGAGAATGCTTTCATTCATTCTTTCCTTCAGATCCAAGCAAATATGAAATTGATAGCGACGAAGAGGACTTTCCATTTAAGTGTTTCATTTGCAGAAAACATTTTACGAGCCCAGTTGTCACCAGGTGAGGGTTATTAACGAGACAGCTATTGTATGATCTTTGCATTTAATGCACAAGGTATTGTTGCCTTGTTGTTTAATACTTCCAGGAAAAGTACTAGCAATCAGAAAGTAGACGTTCAATTTCAGTAATTGGTAAGATAGGATTGGACAACCATCTGAACCTTGTGAATCATGTTCATGGGAAATTCAAGGTTCTCATGGGAATTCAAAATGCAAAATCTAAAATATGTTTACAAAATATATATAGTAAAAGAAAATAGAATAAACAAAAACACTAGGAGGTTTGTAAGAAAATTTAAAATAGAAAATGACAGACTTAGTCTTTTCTTTTCATTGTAAAGTAAACTCATGTATCATGAGTGCTCGGCTGTCTGTTTTCTTTTTCAAACAATGGCGTGAATTTCCCCATACTAGCAGCGTAATCTGGATGTGTAACTTTTGAAATGAGGTGCGATGGCATGAAGAGAATTAAAACTGAATGTTATGGAGTTCACCTTCCTATAACAAAAAATTTTTTATCACTAGCTTATAGCTTCTGTTGAAAAGTATAGACCTTGAGCAGACATGGGTATTTTGTCATTTTCATATTTCTTTCAAAAAAATTGTCAATTGTGAAAAAAGGAACAGCAGCCTTCAATAATTGGTCACTAGATGCAGAGTTAGAGTGATTGCAAGATTGTCATAGAACATTGTGTGAGAATGCAGTTGAAAAATACAACCAGTGGAGAAAATGCAGTAAATCTCTACAATTATCTTCATTTGAAGATAACACTTATGCAAAAGCTAATAGCAATAATGTGTTCCACTAGTATAAAAACACAATGCAAAGAGTGAAGAAGGTTAATAATGTTGAGAGACCTAGCGGATATGACAGCTGTTATGGCTCTAAATAAAAAATACATTAACAAGGCTTACACTAAAAATATTCTGATAAACAAATTAGGTTTCACTAGTCTGACTCTGCCTGTATTACCTGGTTTTGTTTTTGTTTTTGCAGATGTAAACATTATTTTTGTGAAAAATGTGCTTTGAGTCATTACAAGAAGAGTAAGAGGTGTTTTGTTTGTGGACAACAAACACACGGACTCTTCAATGTGGCTAGAGGTAAGATGGTGATTTATTGAGACTTAATTAATTAATAAATTGATACTTACTACCCTGAGTCGACAGTTTTTAACATTGTTGCACGTACGATGCCAAAGGCTAGCTAATGGATTAGAAGAAGCAGTGTGCTGAACAATCCACCATATGAGCTGATTTATTAAGGACTGATAGTGAACTGCTGATAAAAATGCTAATTGAAAAAGTTTTGAGAAAGCAGCAACCATCGGATGTTTAGAAACGTGAGGGTCACAGACAGAACTTGTGAGAAAACTTTTTCAGATCTTTTACAATGTGTAATGCAGAGTTTTGCATGTTTATTATTAATTTTTTGCATGTTTAGTATTAACTTTACTGCTTCAAGGTAATAGAATGGTTAACAGAGCATCATATGAACTTTTTTAATAAAAAAAAGAAATTTTCCTCCAACCAATTGGAAGTATTAAGCTGTTATTGCTCTGTATCTTTGCAGAGTTAATGGCCAAGTTGAAGAGAGCTAAGGGTGATGAAGGGGGTAAAGAAGGAGGCAATGATGGGGACTCTAGTGAGGACTCTCCGTGAAGACGACAGGTATGCTTTGTTAGATTCAACAGGGTCTGAGATGTTACCATAGCAACCTTTGGACTGAGAGATAATGGTCGAGACCCATGTGATAAGTCAACTACATATCTTACACAACACCAGTAGATCATATGCTCTGGATCGGGAAGAAATGTTTGTGAAATTTTTTTGACAATGGGAAGATGGTGATTTACAATTTCAGAATTGGTATGAAGGTGTACTTCCAGCCCAACACCGATTGGAGCAAACTAGCAAGTTAAGGAACAGGTTGTGCTCGGGATGGTGGGCGTAATTTCTGATCCGTCTATTGAACTAACTATTGTCATCATATTTGGTTTCAGCTTGGAATCATTTCCAGTAATATTTTTATTTTGTCTTTTACCTGGAAAATTGCTATCATTTTGGAATAAGAATTTATTATAAGACATGCTTACTCTACTGCATAATTCTACAGGAAGACCATGTAAGAAACAAGTTGATATTCATTGATTAAATATAATTTGTAGCCTGCCAAGCAGACCATTTTAGGAATTAGTTAAATGAAGCTGGTGATCAACTGTGTGATGACAATCATAATGTACTCGGTACACTAACTGTCATAGAAGGTTCTATTCCAAATCACGACTTTAGGGGTAACCGAACTAATACTCAGATTCAGTTTTGTAGCAGTTTCTGATGCCCTCATTTGAAAATAAATTAGCTGAAGTGTCCACCTGATGATAGCAGACATGTCTGTCCTTGATAGTCCCATTTCAGGTTATTTCTCAACACTTTTACAACTTTTACACTTGTTGCAACTTTGGGAAGGGTAATTTTTTGGGTATTATTTATGAGATTTTGTCATTTTATGTTACTATTTCAGTTCATCAAGCAAGATCCTCATATTACGTAGTGAAAGTATTATCAATTGATTCCCTAAAGTTGGAAAAAAAACATTATTGGATGTACCAGGACTGAACAGGCACTAAAAATAATTTTCTTGCAAGGTCAAAGGTCAAAGCCAGAAACTTACAAAGTTCAAGTTAACGGTGTCATATTCACCTTTCACCTTTGACAAATAAGTTGGTGTTTAAAATGATTACATTAGTCCAGTTATCTTTTTCAATGAACCTTTAATTTATTAATATGATCACAAAAGGGTACAAAGAAAGAAAAAATTAGATGCCTAACTCATCGACGAAGTGAAAGATACTTTTGTGCATGTGGCTTCAAACAAACACAAACTTCCATCGTATTCATAACCTTATGCATATCAACTTGTTAGTCTTGTTTACTCTTATGGCATACGCTTAGCAAAAATCCTGTTTTCATCAGTTTGGTCCAGAGAAAAGACTTGTTGTTGGATTCTATTCATCACTCATTCAGTAGTCAGGTAATTCTTGCAACTACTCTCTTTGCCAGGTTTCACTTTTAGACTTGACTCAGAAATTCTAAACCATTCGAGGCAGGATGATGATAGGGTGAAGATGTAAAATGCTTTATGCCAATTAATGTACAAAACTTTTCAAATTCATCACTTACTAAACATGTACCATTATCAGTAACTAACATTTCTGTAATATCTCAAACCATTTTGAACTACTAGCATAAGGAACATGTGACCCATAAACGGTCCTGCATAATCTGCATGTACTCTAGCCCAAGGCTTTTAAGGCCAATCCTATGGATTCAATGGCGCTTGTGGTGGCATTGGACTAATTTTGACAATTGCAGCACGATTTAACGTAAGCTTCAATATTTGCGTTCAGGGTAGACACACCCAACTAGCATTCTGGATAACCTTTTCATGCACGCTATTCCTGGGTGACTTCTGTGTATCTCATTTAGCATTTGCGTTCTGCCTTGTTTTGGAAAAATGACTCTATTAGCCCATAATAAACAACCATCTTCAAGGCTTGGTTCACTTCGTCGTTGAAAATAAGGGTTGGACTCGTCACTTGGACATTCATTGGGCCAACCTGTATGTACAAAATTCAATGTCTGTGACAAACTTGGGTCTCTTCCAGTCCAGTTACTAATTTAGGCGGTGCTGATTGGACCTTGGTTAAGATTTTTCAACAATAAGATTGTGTCTTCTGGCATTGGAACATTTGGAGTGAAATCTCTTAATGGTAGTCTACTAAATGTGTCAGCATTAGCATGTTCAAATGTTAGCCTAAACTTCAAACTATATTCATAATTTTAAAAGCATTAATGCTAATCTCTGGATTCGAGAAGATGCTTGTGAAAGAATTGACTTTGACTCATGAAATAATGATTGCAGTGGTTTGTGATCATTGATGAGTTCAAATAATTAGTAAAATTAGTAATTAATAAAATGAGTAAATAAGCATGAAATTTCTTAATGCCAAAAGTACATGCTAGTCCTTCCTCCTCAACTTGTGAATAGTTTTGCTCCGCTTTCGACAGAGCACGTGAGGCAAACACAACTGGTGTTTTTGAACCACCAGGCATTCCATGAGACAATACAGTGCTTAAACACCAAACTGTGACACATCACAATAGAGAATTAATTGCAGCTCTGGATTACAGTTTGTTAAGTCTCTGTCAGATTTCAACAATTTCTTTGACTTGATAAAAGCCTTGCATTCCTTCTGAGTCCATTGAAACTTTACCCCTTTCCTAAAGTGGCGCAAGCATACTCGTCAAGTTTGGCAAGAACTTACTGTAATAGGTTAGTAACCCTAAATATGATTTCAGTTGCTACACATGTTGTGGTTCTGGGGTCTCTTGAACTGCTCTTACCTTGTCATCAGTGGGGTGAAGATCATCGGCATCAATACGATGGCCTAAATAAATGACAGATGGTGACATGAATACACATTTCTCTTTCATAAGGCATAACCCTGCAGCAGCCTCTAATCGAGATAAAACCAGATTCAACTTTTCCAGGTGTTCTGCTCCAGTTGTACCCGTTGTCATTACATCATCTAAAGAAATTGCCACCCTTGGAATTACCTTCAAAGCATTTTCCATAATTCTTTGAAAAATACCAGGTGCCGATTGCCATTTCATTCACCGACATCCCCTCAAACAAATTATGCATGACTGGTTGAATGGTTTAGCTGTAAAAAAAGTTCTCAATGAAAGTAAGAATTTCTGCCCTTCCTGCTTCCAAAAATACTTATATTGTCTTCCGTTTGTTCTTGCATTATTCTGTTCGTAAACTCTCGTTCAATGTTCAGAATTGCAAGGTTATTGAGTCTTTGTTGCCCCATCGTGTTTCGTAAATATGTTTTTAATCTGCGTAGGCCACTGAAGGCCCTCTCAGCAGAACATAACGTTGCTGGGATAGTTGCAAGAATGATTTGCTGCAGAATGACCAGAATCCAGAGGAATGGTTTGCTTAGTTGGTTTTCTACAGTTAATGAAACTCTTCTTTTCAGCTTCGAGAATGTCTCGATCTCAATCATAATATCCTGCTACTATGTCTTAACTACTTGCAGTTGTCTCATCATCTGTCTTCTTCTTCTTGCCTAGAGGCAAATAAGGCCTCCACGGAGCGTCTCCATTCATCTCGGTCGGCAGCTGCATTTCTGGCCTCATTCCAGGATCACCAACCAGCCCTCTCTCTCTCTCTTTGTCTTCTGTCCTGTGCCAACTTGCAGTTGTAGCTTCATTTAATACAATGTCACGGAGGGCACAAAGTACGCTCTGGTCATCTACATCAAACCTCAATTCCATCTCGGAAACCACTTTATCTATGCTACAAAAATAAGCATCGATACGATAATAATCTCGAGGAGTGGTGTACTGCTTTGCTTAGCCAGCTCCTGTTGTCCCCATGAGAACCTAAAGTCGACGAGGTGGCTTACGTGCTCTTGGAAGCTTTGGTTCCTTGAATTCATAGTCTGTATCCGCTATACATTCTTTGATGTTGTTACCGAGGAGCTCAGCTTGTTTCCAAACAAGTTCAAACATTTCATCATTTCTACTATCTTTGAGTGTTTGTCTTGTTGCATCTGCACTCCATTTTGCCGATATCACATCCACTGACTTTCCCTGGAGGTACTGACTAAGGCTGCTAGTATTCGATAGTACTAACTTTAATACATGTAAACCAAAAACAGAATCAAAATCACATACAGCATTTAGAAGTGCACGACTATCAGAATAAGTCTTTGGGTCTCGATCCTCGGATAGTGTGAGCAATGCTTTGATTATACGAGTCATCTGGCTAAGAACGGCTTTGACTGCTTGCCAGCGACATGACCATCGGGTAACACTCTGTGATTTTAAAGAGTGGATCACATGTTCCTTGTCAACTTCTATGTCACTAAATACAGCATGTCGCTTAAGACTTCCTTCTAGAAAATTGTATAGGCTCTGCGTAGTTCCAAAAGCATTACGCAATGGACCCGGTGCTATTTCTGTCCAGGTGTCTTGAATTGCCAGATTCAACAAATGGCCATAGCAGTGAACATATATGCCTAATGATGAACATTCTTTCATGCGAGTGGCTAATCCACGGTTTACTCCACTCATGTGTGAAGCGCCGTCAAAACAATCTCCAACTATAGTGTCTAGTTGTAAATCAAGTCTACCAAACACTTCTAATACTAACATGTACAAACTTTCGCCATCTGTGAACTTGGTGGAATAAAATCCTGTAAATGACACTTTAGTTTCCCCTCAAAAATATAGCGAATGCACATCGCAAATTGTTGGATATGACTTATATCCGAGGTTTCGTCCATTATAAGTGACTGCAATCCGGTTGTCCTTGATTCAGATCTTATCAGCTGGAGTACAAGATTTGCAACAATTTCAAATATTTCATTACAAATATCTGGTGATATCCATTGAGCATGTTCCCCCAACTGGGTTTGTAATTTTTCACCGAGCCAAGAAATATCTTTGCAACGCATGTGTAGAAGTTCTAAAAAATTACCTCAATTGCTCTCCAATACTTCATGAATACGGCTTCTGTCCTCGTGCTTTCCCCTTTGAGCAATATTTTGTTGAGCAGTGAAAATCAAGCATTCTATTATCACTTTCATGTATGCTCTATCTTGTGCTACCTTTTGTTCATGGGCCTAATATCCAGTTGTGTTAAAAACTTAAAATGGCGCATTTCAACTACCTCCTCATCCATGTTTGACCTCATTCTTGCGTGAAGCGGTAACATGCTTTTACTGGGGTCCAATTTCACTGCCTGCATTGGCCCATGCTGTTGGAAATTTAACTTTGTTTCAAGTACTCCCAGCAAACTTTCCTCTTTAAGACGAGACCTGTGGTCATTCATTATTAGCTTCAGCTGACTTAATACTGCGTTAGAGAATGGGAAAGAAAAAAGCACTCCCGCGATTTTTCTGAGATTTGAAAAGACAAATTCTCCTCATTCATCTTTGAGCTCAAAAAGAGTCTTCCAGTAGTCTTTTGGTGACAATTTTCAATCCAGGGCCAGGTGAGTTGCTCGCGCCCTCCATTCACTGTCAGCATCTTGGGCTGCTACTACCTCCTCGAGAAATGGCAACCTTTTGAACAGTGGTGCCAAAGAAGGTATTGATAGATATTGACTGTTTGGAAAATTGTAAATCTCCCGTTTTTTGGGACAGACAGATTGACAGGTCTGGTAGTGCTTTGAAGGAATTTGAAAGTAAGAATTATAATTACCTGTTGAAAATGCTCAATTAAAGCAGGATACATTGAAATGATAACTTCAAGAGCATGGTGAAGATGTGCAACCCATCGAGTTCCAGTAGCTTTGGATGGTACCTGATATTTAACACCAGCGGCGTTGCAAGCTGTTTCCAGGTTTGCCCGGTTAAGGGCACTTTGATGGTATAAAAACAAGTATACATGTTTTACATGTTCCACCATGTCCCCCACATACTCCAACTTGCCCTTGATGCTGTCTTTTAGGGACAACTCCAGGCGATGAGCCATGCAGTGAATGGTCTGTGTAAGGGGCTGGATCTCTTTAAGCCTTGCAGAGACCCCTGTCCTGATGCCAGTCATCACACTAGCACCATCACTGCGAAAGCCGACTAGCTTTGATGCAACTTCCTCCACATCTAAATCGCAGTATGTCTGGAGTGTTCCTAAAATTGCCTGCTTGAATATGTTTTCTGCATTAGCCCTTTCGAGTGACTTGATGGCAAGAAATCTGACATAAACTTTGACATAAACTTCTCCGCAAATGGAGTAACGAACATAACTTAATAGCTCAACCTCTTTCACTGATGTATCAGTGCTTCCATCCACCAATACACTGAAAAATTTTGCCTCACCCAGCTGGGACTTTAGCTTGTTGGCCTCCTCATTTGCTATGTAGGAAGTGAATACTGCTGCGGACTTGTCATTTTGGGTAGCTGTTCCCAATATCTAAACCTTTCTTTTTATCCATGTCACAATGCCACGGTAAATCTGTGAAAGGAAGACCATGTTTCACTAGCGCATGACATGTACGGAACAGGTGACCCATTTGAAAAACTTGACGAGCATTTAGTTGCTTTAAAACCCTCTCAGCAACTGACTGGCCTTCAGGAATTTTGGCGGCTTTCTCAATCCCCTCAATTTTTGCATGTTCCTTTGACACCGAATGGGCCTTTATTGAACAAAGGGCAAAGT
>JAIPMN010007291.1:8761-27856 GCA_020650975.1 Apostichopus californicus
GAGAACGTGTAACATGTGACCTAGCTACAAAACACCAAGTGCACACCAATATTGTACAAACTTGACTGTAGAATGTGTAACATGTGACCTAGCTACAAAACACCAAGTGTATGCTAATACTGTACAAACTTGACAGTAGAATGTGTAACATGTGACTTAGCTATGTAACACCAAGTGCAGGCCAATACTGTACAAACTTGACATTAGAATGTGTAACATGTGACCTAGCTACTAAAGACCAAGTGCACACCAATATTGTACAAACTTGACTGTAGAATGTGTAACATGTGACCTAGCTACAAAACACCAAGTGCACGCCAATACTGTACAAACTTGACAGGAGAACGTGTAACATGTGACCTAGCTACAAAACACCAAGTGCACACCAATATTGTACAAAATTGACTGTAGAATGTGTAACATGTGACCTAGCTACAAAACACCAAGTGCACGCCAATACTGTACAAACTTGACAGGAGAACGTGTAACATGTGACCTAGCTACAAAACACCAAGTGCACACCAATATTGTACAAACTTGACTGTAGAATGTGTAACATGTGACCTAGCTACAAAACACCAAGTGCACACCAATATTGTACAAACTTGACTGTAGAATGTGTAACATGTGACCTAGCTACAAAACACCAAGTGTATGCTAATACTGTACAAACTTGACAGTAGAATGTGTAACATGTGACCTAGCTACAAAACACCAAGTGCACACCAATATTGTACAAACTTGACTGTAGAATGTGTAACATGTGACCTAGCTACAAAACACCAAGTGCACCCCAAAACTGTACAAACTTGACAGTAGAATGTGTAACATGTGACCTAGCTACAATACATAACACCAAGTGCATGCCAATACTGTACAAACTTGACAGTTGAATGTGTAACATGTGACCTAGCTACCTAACACCAAGTGCACCCCAATATTATAGCTACAAAACACCAAGTGCACCCCAAAACTGTACAAACTTGACAGTAGAATGTGTAACATGTGACCTAGCTACATAACACCAAGTGCACGCCAATATTGTACAAACTTTGACAGTAGAATGTGTAACGAGACCTAGCTACCTAACACCAAGTGCACGCCAATACTGTACAAACTTTGACAGTATAGAATGTGTAACATGAACCAAGTTCTAATTGCAAGATGGATTATGCCACACAAGCGATACAATATTACACCACGGCTGTGAAAATTTAATGCAAAGAATGTTCCAGGAGCATCGCCACAATTAGAAGGCATAATTGATCAAATCATTCGGTCAACCACTCAACGTGTGCAGCGTACTATAGATAAAGAGAGGATAATATTTTCGTGTTCAATAACTTTAATATGTATATTCTTTGCTTTCAAGTTCTGTCACCCTGCTTCAGTAACCCTTGCCAAAATGGAGCGTCTTGTGAGGTATTCCTGAGTGTGGCGTTTATCTGCATCTGTCCTGATGGATTCAGCGGTCCGACATGTGGCGATGGTACTAAAAGAATTGAAAATACAGTATAGTGTAAAATGTTTATTTAGTGCTCACCTCCCAGCTATGTGACTAGCCCAAATAGCTTTAAAGGTCTGCTGTATAGACCCCAACTATAGCACGCTATCATGGAAAAGTTTCTTGATATTATGTAATCGACTTGCCCAGGCCATAAAACCTCTTTTTACCAATTAGTCTGCAACGCCTGCCACATATTTTTTCTTGTATGAGGGTCTTTTTGTGAATGCTGTACGATTAACTACACTTGTAGACATGAACATGTTATAACACAGTGTTTACACATAGAGCATAATGTTACTATCCCTGTAAGTTATAGAGTAGCCCTTCCCTTTGTTCCCATCCTTATATTTGGTAGATTAGCCCCTTCCTATGTTCCTATCCCTGTATGTAATAGATTAGCCCCTCCCTATATTCCCTTCCCAGTATGTTGTGATGAGCCCCTCCCTGTGTTCCCATCCCTATATGCAATAGATTAGCCCCTACCAATGTTCTTATCCATGTATGCTGTAGATTAGCCCCTCCCTGTGTTCCCATCCCTATGTGCAATAGATTAGCCCCTACCAATGTTCTTATCCCTGTATGCTGTAGATTAGCCCCTCCCTGTGTTCCGATCCCTATGTGCAATAGATTAGCCCCTACCAATGTTCTTATCCCTGTATGCTGTAGATCATCCCCTCCCTGTGTTCCCATCCCTATGTGCAATAGATTATCCCCTACTAATGTTCTTATCCCTGTATGCTGTAGATCATCCCCTACCTGTGTTCCCATCCCTATATGCAATAGATTAGCCCCTACCAATGTTCTTATCCATGTATGCTGTAGATCATCCCCTCCCTGTGTTCTCATCCCATTATGTAGTAGATTATAGCCCTCCCCTGCATTCTAATCCCAGTATGCAGCAGAGTATCCCCATCCCCTCTGTCTTCCTATCCTAGTATATATATATGCAGAAGATTATCCCATCTCAGTATGCTGTTCAATTCAACCCCTCCCCTATCCCCATGTTCCTCTCCCTACCCCCCATGTTCTTATCCCAGTATGCAGTAGGTGACAAACCACAATGATATTTGAATCCAGAATGCCCACAACATCCCCTTCCAATAGGGTGAAGAAAGTCAGCCCACCTAGTAAACAGGAAAACCCCCTCACTCACCTCACTTCTTTTCGACCCATTGTTGAATGTTCATTGTCTGCTCGTTTTGGAAAGAAATGTTAGAGGATTTGACTGCCGAGGCCAGTAAATGATAATGGAATTTTTAATCTTGGTTGAGGTGATCCATCTCAGTTATCAGCAACATTGGTATATATAGGAGAATGCAGTTGGGGAGCTAGGGGTATTGTTCAGGGGGGCGAGAATGGTCTGTAGGGGCGCTTTCGACACTATCTAAGCACGGAGCGTACAGAAACCTTTTGAGTAAAGATACTCCCTAGATCGCCGGAAATGACCCTTTCGGGGCCTTGCTAATTTGCATATATAATAAGATAAACGAAGAATAAATAGGTGTCATCGCCATTTTGTCAGAAAATTACACCAACAAAATGTGACAAATGTCAATAGGTATTTGAGAGCGCAATAAAAAAGTCAATTATCGCGAATAAGTAAAAAGTGGTAAAATGCTGAAAAGGGCACCAGCAGTCCATTTGAGTCCGTCAGGGGGGGCATCCGCCCCCTCTGACTGTATGGACGCTCCGCCACTGGGAAAATGGGTACTGTAGGTAGGTTGTAAATAACATATCCAGTGAGGATCCAGTGGGGGAATGACAGTGGGGGAATGACAGTGGGGGAATTGTTGTCATCCAGTGGGGAAATTGCAACTTTCAGGGCAAGTTTAGAAATATTGAAGTGATATGGTGCCAAAGCGGCAAATTTTTTGGGGCATTCAAAAGCACACGTACCAAGGGAATTTTAAATGGGCAATTTTTTGCCAACATGAGAAGCATGCACAGGATTGACAGACAAAAGGAACAATTAATGAAATGAAATAATAATAATAATAATAAATGCAAATTTATATAGTCACAAATATCCAAGAAACGGTACGAGTAGATTTTGATATGTTCCGCAGCTGCATAGGTTGTATATATATTTAACTGTTTTTTCGCGCAATTGTCGCTGAAGTTTTCAGGCCTGTTTTGAGAGAATGATGAGGTCACCTATGGTAACTTGATTACTAAGGGGCACTTCAATTATTACCATCAGCAGAGGATGACATTCAAGGGCATTACGGCAAGTGGTCAGGGCATCAATTGCACAGTGCCTGCCGTCAATCAGTATGAGCCAGCCCTATAGTAGACGTTACCAAACATTTCTTTATAATTCTTTTGGTTTCACCTGTTTTAGTCAATGCCAGATGGTGAAGATATGACTGAATGTGGTTGGTTTTTGTTTACCCACATCCAGCTGTAAACCAAATTTTAAGAAAGAAATTAAATTATTTGCTGAAGTCATGATTTAATATCAAAATTATTAGATAAGAATAATCAATTTTTTAACCAACTGCCTACATTTTATATGTATTTATATATATATATATATATATATATTGAATTATAGTGATGGCATATTATTCACTTTATAATAAAATAAACTGCTTTGTATTGTATACTTGACTATATAATGTATACTTGACTAACATTAAGCTATACATAACTAATCTAACAGTTTAGATAACTAACATTACAGTGTACATGATTGTAATGTATACTTGACTATATAATGTATACTTGACTAACATTAAGCTATACATAACTAATCTAACAGTTTAGATGACTAACATTACAGTGTACATGATTGTAATGTATACTTGACTATATAATGTATACTTGACTAATATTAAGCTATACATATAACACGTCTAACAGTTTAGATAACTAACATTACAGTGTACATGATTGTAATGTATACTTGGCTACATAACACATACTTGACTAACATTGAAGGTTACATATAACTAGTCTAACAGTTTAGATGACTAACATAACAGTGTACATGATTGTAATGTATACTTGACTATATAATGTATACTTGACTAACATTAAGCTATACATAACTAATCTAACAGTTTAGATGACTAACATAACAGTGTACATGATTTTAATGTATACTTGGCTATGTAACGTATACTTGACTAACATTAAAGTTTACATAACTGATGTTACGTATAATAAGTCCTTAGAGGACTAACATAATTACAGTTTACATGACTAGTGTTACATCGTGACATGAACATTTAACGACAGTCATCGACGCTGAAGTTCATAATTTTATATTGTTTAGCTTAAATATGGAAAACAAATTGAACAAAGTTAACATCTGCAAACAATCTTACTTTTTGTAACTTGATGTGACTTGATACTCTGTAACTTTATAAGAGCCTGATAGTATACAAATAATGAATGGTTATGAGTGCAATAGTGCAAATATTTCATGAGTTGAATGATGTAATTTGTTCCATTCAACGAGGCGCAGCCGAGTTGAATGGAACAAATTACATCTTTCAACGAATGAAATATTTGCACTATTGCACGAATGGAAACCATTCATTATTTTGTTTTATACAACACCTTCAAAATTGGATATTTGTATCATAGATAAGTAAAATGCACTCATGCAACAGATTGTTTTGAACAGACAGGTTTCTCTGCTCTCCTTACCATTGAAAAAAGTGCTATCAAAAAAGTATAACCCATGGTTCTATTTCATAGAGTGGAATAGAGCGGATTTTGCATGCAATCGACGAGCAATTGACCAATCAAATGGCCGGAATATAATTAGGTGTTGTATAATATGTGATATTACTTGTCCCCAAAGGCCATAACTGATTCCTGAAAGATGGAATATTGCCATATCTGGAAGTAAGGTGACCTTGTAGTTGACCTCCGACCTGAGGACGATTCCTCATTGACACCATAGGAATGGAAAAGGTCATGTACCAACATATATAGGCTGACATGGACCAGTGAATTGATAGATAACCCTTGCTTTATAATAACCACATTTGAAGCACATGTCCCCAAGTTGACCTACTGCATGGCCTGATGTAACCAGGGAGTTGTTATATGTAACCCATTTTCAAAGTGTACCCTTTTTCAAAAATAAACTTTTTTGCTACAGTATGTAACTCAGCTTTCTAGAATCTTTTTGTTAGGTAGATTTGAATAGTTTATTTCAAATCTAGTATTACAAACACGTTGCTGAAATAATTATATCACAAATAAACCGAGTCAAAATATAAACACAAATAAACCGAGTCATATATGTAAGGGGAACTCCCTAAATATAACAACGCTAGTCTAAAGGTGTTGTCCTCATTTTTCCTTTCTCTTTATCCTTTTGTAAAATGCATGCCAGGTGTTTATCATAAATCTACATGTACATTTGAGGTTTAGTATGAAAGTTGGAAGCCCATGTTGACCAACAAACATGTTTTAATCTGGATTTGCATTATAAGCTACACAAACTTGATTATAACTTGAAAGCCAGTCACATGGCTTGAAAGTTTGAACCCAATTTGAATAATATATCCACAAGTAAACTCCCCCTCCTCTCTCCTTCCCCCACCCCCTTCCCCCATAACAGCTAGTTCCAAAAGTGCATAGATACTCAATATGACCACTTAAATGAGTTGTATATCATTTAAAGAAGAATTTTGGTGTGGATAATACTGTTAATCTAATCGTGAATAAGAACATTTAAAGTAAGATATATATCTTTTTTTAGCATTTTCAATTTGTGTTTTTTTCTTCAGGTATAACAACTCCACCTCAAGAAGTCTCTACCACTCCAACCATCCTGCAAAGTGTCTCCTCATTGGTTACTAGCATCTTCGGTAGCAGTTCTAGGCCTTCAGGTGACAAATTAATGAGTGTTTTGGAGGGAGGGGGAGGGGGGTGCATTTCTTTCCCTTTTCTTAATAATTGTCCCTCCTCTTTGTTAGATTGGAGAATTTTTTTTGTATTTTTTGTCAAGGTAGTTCACCAAATTGATCACACTGGCATTAGATAGCAAGGATATGTTTGTAAACTGTGTTCACCACATGGGTATCCATTAGCCTGAAACTGTGTTCACCACATGGGTATCCATTAGCCTGAAACTGTGTTCACCACATGGGTATCCATTAGCCTAAAACTGTGTTCACCACATGGGTATCCATTAGCCTGAAACTGTTCACCACATGGGTATCCATTAGTCTAAAACTGTGTTCACCACATGGGTATCCATTTGCCTAAAACTGTGTTCACCACATGGGTATCCATTAGCCTGAAACTGTTCACCACATGGGTATCCATTAGCCTAAAACTGTGATCACCACATGGGTATCCATTAGCCTGAAACTGTTCACAACATGGGTATCCATTAGCCTGAAACTGTGTTCACCACATGGGTATCCATTAGCCTAAAACTGTGTTCACCACATGGGTATCCATTAGCCTGAAACTGTGTTCACCACATGGGTATCCATTAGCCTAAAACTGTTCCTCACATGGGTATCCATTAGCCTGAAACTGTGTTCACCACATGGGTATCCATTAGCCTGAAACTGATCACCACATGGGTATCCATTAGCCTGAAACTGTGTTCACCACATGGGTATCCATTAGCCTAAAACTGTATTCACCACATGGGTATCCATTAGCCTGAAACTGTTCACCACATGGGTATCCATTAGTCTAAAACTGTGTTCACCACATGGGTATCCATTAGCCTAAAACTGTGTTCACCACATGGGTATCCATTAGCCTGAAACTGTGTTCACCACATGGGTATCCATAAATCTAAAACTGTGTCCACCACATGGGTATCCATTAGCCTGAAACTTATGAATCCTTTCAGATTCCAGTTGCACTGCATCTCATCATCAGACTCATGTGTTGTTCGTATGATATCAAATTCAAAAGCAAATCGAAAAAATGTGACTTTTTCATTCATTATTTCATTGGAATCGCCCCTTTCGGCAGACGCCCATGATCTAATCGGCGTATTCTACAACGTGATAGAAAGGTGATGGATGACAATAACGAACGTGGATTGATTCCTCCTTGACGCTGCAATCTCTGTAATGCTATATATAAGAAAATAAAATTGTTCAATTTTTATGTTATTGGTAACGGTTGACGTGTGATTACATGGCGATCAAGAAGCAACCAAAATTTTGTCCTGCATTTATTTCAACATGATATAAATGTTAGGACAAATTTTTTCTGCTTTATATACAACTTTATATAAAACTTGATTAAATCACAGAAGTGGATACAAACCTATGGAACGCCGAAACGGCAATGTATTATGTTGTTTACTTCTATGCTGTCTGTTATCATGTTGTTGTCTCCTTTGATGTTGTCTCATATAATGTTGTTGTCTCCTTCAATATGTTGTCTTCTTTGGTGCTGTTGTCTCAGTTGATGTTGTTGTCTCCTTTGATGTTGTTCTCTCCTTTGATGCTGGTGGCGCTGTTCACTTTTATGACGACAAAATACGTATACAAATTCAAAGAATTTAGTGCTTCAGAAGTAGCCAAAGTGTCGGAGAGACCGACTAGCCTATCTTTTAGGACTAGGTTATACGAACAAAACAAAACCAGTTCTGAAGCACTAAATTCTTTGAATTTGTATCCGTATTTTGACGTCATAAAAGTGAACAGCGCCGCCAGCGTCAAAGGAGACAATATCAGAAGAGACAACAGCATCAAAGTAAACGACAACGTTGAAGGAGACAACAGCATCAACGGAGACAACAGCATGATAACAGACAGCATAGAAGTAAACAACATAATACATTGCCCTTTCGGCATTCCATACAAACCTGCCCTGCATGAACCCCCCCTCCCCCTTCCATTGGAGGTCATACAAATACCTCCCACACTAGGTAATCTGAGCCAAACTTTGTGTTGTAATTGAAATATCTGACATCAGATGCATGCACTGAGTTCATCAATTTTGCGGGTAAATACAGATGGCCCACACTAGTATGAAATGACGTTCTTTTCCTTAGGAAATAATCAGAAGTAGTTACCACTTTCACTTTTTACACCCCCCTCCCCCTCCTTTTACAGACGATGATATCTGTGGGACGGTTCCAGCATCCAGAATAATCGGTGGCGCTAATGCACCTTTGGGTCAATATCCATGGCAAGGGTTGCTCGTGTCTACACAGTATACCTGTGGGTGTTCTCTCATCGACAGGGAATGGGCAATCACAGCTGCTCATTGTGTGGAGTAAGTACAGTTGTTTGTTTGTTGTTTGCTTGCACACACAGTGGCGGAGCGTCCATACAGTCAGAGGGGGCGGAAGCCCCCCCCCCCCCTGACGGACTCAAATGGACTGCTGGCGCCCTTTTCAGCTTTTTACTTCTTTTCACTTATTCGCGATTATTGACTTTATTATTGCGCTCTCAAATACCTATTGACATTTGTCACATTTTGTTGGTGTAATTTTCTGCCAAAATGGCGATGACACCTATTTATTCTTCGTTTATCTGCAAATTAGCAAGGCCTGGAAAGGGTCATTTCCGGCGATCTAGGGAGTATCTTTACTCAAAGAATTTCTGTACGCGCCGCGCCAACCTGTGGTAGCGCTCCGCTTAGATAGTGTTGAAAGCGCCCCTACAGATCATTCTCGCCCCCCCCCTGACCAATACCCCTAGCTCCGCCACTGTGCACACAGGGTTCAGAACTCTCATAAAATCATAATATTACAAAAGAACAGTTTACAAGGTCTACAGGCATTATGTCAACTTTTCAAACTAATTCAAAATTCTGGTTTAAAAAACAAAAACAAACAGTGGTTACTGGATTTGTTTTTGAGTAGTTTCTTTTTCTACTTTTTTTATGGCAAATGACCCAGTGCAAAAAAGTAAGCCCATAAATGGATGTTAAATTTATTTGCTTATATTCTCTAAGAATGTAAATACATCTCTAGGTTCCAACTTTAGGTTCTAGATTTTTTTTTTTCGAACATGTTCATGCTTTCCATCGATCCACTTCATACCACTTTACCATCAGAAAATTTTAAGCAAACAGAGCTATTTCTAATCACTCAATCCCTTCAGTAAGTGCCTGTACAGTACTACAGGTATATGCTGGACCCAACTCAAGCCCTTTCAGCATTTTGGCAAGATTGATGTAGTCTAAAGGTGAAACCAGGGCTCCGGACAAGTCTTCAAGAATTTTTATAGCATTAGGGCGTTGTGGTCAAGTAGTTAAGCTGTGGACTTGTGATCTAAGGATTACAGGTTCGAGTCCTGGCCAGATCATTGCGTTGTGTCCCTGGGCAAGGCACTTTTTCTCCATTGCCTCTCTTCACCCAGGTGTATAAATGGGGACTTGCGAGGTAACTTGTAAATATAGTTGCGTGCGCCGGTTTGTGGCTGCACCCTATGGGAAGTCCCCCGGGGGACACGTGGCTGTGGTGGACTGTGATGCCCCAGAAGAGATTGTTTGAATTGTGCACACTTTGGTGTGTAGGTGTGACAAGTTACCAATGACCAAGGTTAAGTTGTAAAGTCGTGTGAGAGGGCCTTGCCCCTGAACAAGACTATTAACCTAACATCAAAAAAAAAAAATTAGCAGTATCAAACATGAATGCATTTTGTAAAATTCCCATATCATTGTGTCCTCACATCCCTGATTTCTTGAGGTAGGTCAGGACCAATCGGAACAGCTTACACTATGGATAAAACTTATCACTATTGACTCTTGAGACCTTTGCAACAGATCCTAAGACTACTATTGGTTATGATATTCATGACACAAAATGGAACCTAGCTGGTACAGTACTCTGCAACAGCTGTCTGAAAAATTGAAAATTGCAAAGATATTACATTTTACATCCAGAAGAATGTATAAGATAAAGTTTAGAAACACACATACAATATGTACATTACACAATACGTATGATACATAACATCTGATACGTTACATCTAATTACACACCTTACATATACTGTATATAATACATTACATAGGATAGGACACTATAGTTACATAGTACAATACATGACTTAATACATGACATAATACATTACCTACGCTGTATTCTGTACAATACATAACATGATACATGTATGTAACATGATATACATAACATATGATACATGATTACTGTACCTGATTAATACATGATTATGTTACATGATTACTACACATTACACACTTTTATGTATACTACATTACATAATGCATTACAGTACATTACATGCTGTATTCTGTACAATACAGTGTATGATACATAACATATGATATATGTAACATATGATACATGATTACTGTACATTACACAAATATGTATACTACATTAATAAATAATGCATTACAGTACATTACCTATGCTGTATTCTGTACAATACATTACATGATGTGTAACATATGATACATGATTACTATTCATTACACACTTATGTATACTACATTAAGACATAATGCATTAAGGTACATTCCCTTTGCTGTATTCTGTACAATACATTACATGATATGTATCATATGATACATGATTACTGTACATGATTACATGAGTATTTTGAGTAATCATGATTACATGATTACTGTACATGATTCATACATGATTATGATACATGATTACTGTACTTTACACACTTATGTATACTGCATTACATAATGCATTACAGTACATTACATATGCTGTATTCTGTACAATACTGTATGATACATAACATATGATATGTAACATATGATACATGATTACTGTACATTACACAAATATGTATACTACATTAATACATAATGCATTACAGTACATTACCTATGCTGTATTCTGTACAATACATTACATGATGTGTAACATATGATACATGATTACTGTACATGATTACATGAGTATTTTGAGTAATCATGATTACATGATTACTGTACATGATTACATGATTATGATACATGATTACTGTACATTACACACTTATGTATACTGCATTACATAATGCATTACAGTTTATTACCTATGCTGTATTCTGTACAATACAGTATATGATAGGTAACATGATATGTAACATATGATACATGATTACTATTCATTACACACTTATGTATACTACATTAATACATAATGCATTACAGTACATTACCTATGCTGTATTCTGTACAATACATTACATGATATGTAACATATGATACATGATTACTGTACATGATTACATGAGTATTTTGAGTAATCATGATTACATGATTACTGTACATGATTCATACATGATTATGATACATGATTACTGTACATTACACACTTATGTATACTGCATTACATAATGCATTAAGGTACCCATGCTGTATTCTTGACAATGTACATGATATGTAACATATATTATGGAACATGATGCATTACTATACGTTACACCCCTTGCGTGCGATACATACCATAGGATACACCATGTACAATACTTACATAATGCAATACATTACATACAGTAATGCTGTATTTTGTACAAATTTATTGCATGATACATACAAAACAGTTTATATTTTTAGGATACACTGCATGCATATAATTAATTACATATGATCCCATTACAAAGAATATATGACAAACGAAATATTACAAAGTGGATACTATTAAAGGGTGTGAAGACTCGCGCACAAAGAAACGTCTCATGCCGGTAATCTGACCTAGTTTCGAATGAGTTGTAACAGAAGTGTTAGACACCACCATCGATCCCAGAAAATACACACACAGCTTGCTACCGTCGGTAATTAGACACTTGTGTACAGTCAATACATACAGCTATGGTCAATACCCACAACACACTTTACATAGCAGCGATGGACATGTCAGGTCTAGATCAATGATAACAAGGTATCACGTTTCATTACTGTCTGCATTTTGTAGCGACAAGATGAAAACGTCATTTGCAAGCAACGGAAAGTTAACTTTTTTCCAGAACGCCGCACGTGGTTTGGGGCGAGTCTCCAATGCCTTTAAATACAGTGCACTACATAGGATGTACATTTACTACTTAGCATTCCACTGCAGTAAATATTGGATACATTGCTTTCTATATTTTTCATATGGCACATTAAATTATAATACGTAGGTTACATCACTGCATTACGTTACAGACAAAGTTGGAGAATTATCTGTCGATCTCCTCAGTATCAGAATAATTGTTTGAAAGGAAGTATTTTTTTTTCCTTTAAAACTCAATGACATTATTTGCGTTATTTCCCAAAGTACGTTCACGATATTTGACATAAGCTCCACTTCCTCGTCCTTTGCAGGAAGGAAATAGAGGTGACCATTCTAGGTGTAGCATTTGGTTTTGTGGACGTCGATAGTTTCATGAACTCGACTGTGTTTGCTGCAGTGGACAGGATATACATCCACCCAGGTTACAATTCCTTCAACTTTGAAAATGACGTGGCTCTCCTTCACCTTGAAGAACCAGTTGATTACAGTTTGTACGTGAGACCCATCTGTCTGGAAACCAGCTCTGAAGAAGCGGCCCTCTATGAGACCTGCGACGCGTCTGGATTCGGTCAAGTCGGTCTAAGCAACCCAACTTCATCGTTGTTGCAAGAGGTGGCACTCGATTTGCACGCCAAAGAAGAATGCATCTTCTTGAATGTCTCAGATAATCAAATTTGTGCTGGTGGTGGAGGCCAAGGAATTTGTCCAGTAAGTCTAGTGGAATGGGCAGTACTCGTAAGCTCCTGACGTGAAATAGATATCTGTCCTATAATCTTGACGTGAGCTAGATATATGTCCAATAATGTTGATGTGAGCTAGATATCTGTCCTGTAGTCTTGACGTGAACTAGATATCAGTCCTGTAATCTTGATGTGAACTAGATATCTGTCCTATACTCTTGACGTGAGCTAAATATCTGTCCTGTAATATTAACGTGAACTAGATAGTTTGCACCTTTGATATTGTACTAGGTTTATCCTTGTTTAAATTTAACTTGCAAGTATGAACATTAATATGGAAATGAGAAATAGAAAATGAGATATACAAGGAACTTTAGTTTTTTCATGAAGATGATAACAGAAATGTTGTGAACTTGTGACACTCTCATATGAATTAGAAAAAGGACATCATTTCTTTGTAATGTGCTTGACTATTGGCCTCATAATGCATTGTTATCATTTTCCCCCTCCCCCCATCAGGGTGACAGTGGAGGACCTCTGGCCTGCCAACGAGCCGATGGGCGATTTAATTTGGTCGGTGTCTCTAGCTTTTTTGTAGATATCGATAACAACTGCGGAACTTCATCATCAGGTTTTGCTCGTGTTTCACAGTACAACGACTTCATCAACAGCCTCATAAATGATAGAGGTAAATTGAGGTCTTTATTTCTTCACACAAACTAGTTCTTTTATTTAGGAAGTGACTATAACGAAGTGATCTGTAACGAACACAAATAATTTAAAAAAAATTTTTTTTGAACATCCAGATCGCTGTAAGTGGTGGGCACATCAATCATGCAGTATGTGTCTAGTCAATGTTCTGGTAGTTAGCAAATATGGCTATATATAGTGAATAATAAAAATACAATGCTTGATATAGCGCTATTCCAAATATGATCATAGCGCTTAACAACAAAAAGTAAACAAAAACACAAAAAATTTAAGATATATGACAGAAAATGAAATACACAGTACTAATACAAAAAAAAAAAATCAGTTCCTCTTTCGTAAAATGCAGAGATGATATTATGCAATATGCATTATGACATTATGCATTATGCAAGACAGAAGTCGTCTCAGTGGAACAGTTCACAAAATATAGCAACTCTTTTAATTTTTCGGTGACAATTATTCCATTTATATATTAATGCAATTGGGCAGAGTATGACAGTAGCTTTACTACTCGGTAAGAAAATTGCACTAAACATTTGGCCTTCAAGAAGGATGAATACCTTAAAAAAAATCTGCTATTTGTCTGGTATATCCACTATCTGGCCTCCATTTTGTTCTATTTTCTACTTGCTGACCTGTTTACTGTTAGTCTAGCTGTTATAATACCCCCACAAAAAAAAAAAAAATTTCATTCATAAAAATTAATATTACTGTCACTGACTTTGTGTAATCTTTACCAGAATCTGTAACAGATGTGTAAATCTTTAACAGAAAAAGGAATCACATGATATTAATAACTTAATACAGCACCCCTCTAAAATACCCAAGCTTCTAAAATATGCTTTATTGTTACATTTTTTTTAATTATAAGTAAAATGAATAATCTAAAAACTGACTGGTAAATTGATATAAACTATAGTCAAGTGCATCACTTGACACTTTTCAAAGGAGACTACTTTGTAATATTTTCAACATTAGATGGACCAATAACAATTGGTTATCAAACGATGAGCTCTACAATGAAACCAACCAAACACCTTGGTCATCCATAGTCGCACATAGAAGATTTGAGATTTTTCGGTCATGTAGCAAGACTCCAGGAGGACGCTCCAGCAAAGGTTGCTTTAAGAGAAGCATTGAGACATACTGCTAAACCAGTAGAAAGGCCCGTGACTACCTTGCTTGGAAAATTAAGTCGCAATTTAAGGACGTTAACATTTACAATTTCGAGGAAGCAATAAACCTTGCGCAAGATCGTGATACGTGGCGGAGGTTAATCACTGAGCATGTGGGATAGACGAGACTCAACTTACTACTACTACTAAGTGCATCACTTTCTCTGCTCTTCTCCATCGTTGATAATGCCCCCCCCACCCCCACCCCCCACCCGTCAGTTTTCCATTCTTCATTTACTTAACATAATTCATTTGTACGTAAAAGCCGATTCTTCTTGAAATCCCTTCCCTGCCGCTTTCTGGACTGTTATCAAAACTGGGGCGTGATCCCTCATAACACCATTTTGCAAGGTACTGTGGCATCCAACTGGCGTCAACACAGGGTTTTCATTAGTAGCCGGGACCCGGGTCAAATGACCCACCTACTGCACGTACATGACCCGGCTACTTTGCGACGCTCAGTAAAAAAAAAAAAAAAAATTACGAAAAAAATCGAGAGGAATAAATACCCACAACCAGGTCAGGTGTGATAGCTACCTCTCTAGGCTCCATGACCCGAGTGTTAATAAAAAAATTGAGGAGGAAAAAGAAAAATAGGACAGAAGAAAGCGGTGATTGGGAGGGGGCAATATCATTGACCAAACAGCTGTATATTGCACCATTTTGCATCTAGAGACTTTTTAAATTGCAATTTTCCAGCAATTTAGACCCCTCCCCCATGTCCGCGTACAGACAGTCACGCCTACTTTTCAACTTGACCCACCTACTACATTTCTTAGCAAAAACCCTGCAACAGCAATAGAAATGACTGCATACAGATCGCCACCAACTGAGGGCAGGATAGGTGGGCTCGTAACCGAGAGGTCAATGATTCGAATCCCGTTCCAGCTGTAAATTTCTTTGCCATTTATCCACGTTTCTTAAAATATGTGTTTTTTTTTTTTTCTCTCTCTTTTAATGATATAGAACTCACATCTAATTGTGAGGCAATAGAACACCCGGTATGTTCTGGAGTGCTTCCGTATAATATGACCGACGCGACATCGCAAGAGGACCTGTTTGCCTTCCTCGATGGGATTCTCGATGGAGCGACAGCGTTGGGTTGTCCGGTGGACGTGGCCTTCCTAGCGTGTGCCACATACTTTCAAGATTGCTCCGTCGATCAGCAGCAACGAGTCCGACCCTGTCGTCAATCATGTCTGGACACTGTACTTGCCTGCGATTCCAACGCCACCAGTTTCTGTGACGGATTACCGATTGGCAGCACCCCAGATCAAATATTGTGCCCTTATGGTAAGAAAATTAACTTATGCATATCTTTTGTGGAACTCTTTTGAAATCTTTGAGCTTGTGAACTATTGAACTCTTTATGAACTCTTTTGTGGAACTCTCGTGAAACTCTTTTGTGAAACTCTTTTGTGAAACTCTTTAAATTAAGAGATTCTTTAAGGACTTTTGTGGAACTTGCTTGCTTTTTTGATCGTTAATGCAACTTGGAAACCCCAGTTTTGCGTTAGCAATGTAAAATCTCAAGCATTCAAAATTTCACCGAAACTGAAACTATACAGTTGGTTTTGTTTGTTATGACACGACACACGTTTCTGTCCACAGAAAAATTATTTGCAAAGTAAACATCAAGATGTCAGTCTACCATATTTCAATAGCAGATTTACCGAAGGTGACCGGACGTCCTTGACTGCCGGGGGACATCATCCATCCCTGGAGTATTTTGCCCTAAAAATGTCCCCATAGTTTATCCTTCTGTTTCTGGAAGATCCCCAAATTTTTTAAAATGCCCTGAATATATTTGCTTGTAAGTTTGCCTGTTTGTCCTCTTGTTTGTAGAGACAGCTTGAAGCTAAGCTGTGAATATAACAACTAAAGTTCATTCATGGCTCACAGATAAAGGCAAACCAGAGCACTGACAAATTTCATAAAGTGTAATTAACATGTACAGATATCATATTATACTTATTTGGTGGTTAATGAGAATACCAGCTACTGTATCTTGGACAAAATATAGTTCTGGATGAGCTTTTTTTATGTACTTGTGCATATGACCAGGCAATTGAAACATCCAACTAACCAAAACACTGAGAGACTCACAAAATGTCACCCAAGTGTAGGTGCTAATCCTTGTTTCAGGGGAGTGGGGAGAATGGGTGGGGAATCACCAATATTACGTCCTTGGATTCCTGAAATGCAACAATCACCTTAATTTAACAAAATGAGTACCTAGCCTACCACACTTTTGTAGTAGATGTAACTAGCCTAGCCTATCAGAGTTTTGTAGTAGATGTAACAAGCCTAGCCTACCACACTTTTAACTAGGCTAGCCTACCACACTCTCATAGCAGATATAGGACTTCAACTAGCATTTGTTATTCTGATAGGTCACTGCACCAGTTACTGGAGTGAACTTGTTAATATGTAAAGAACATTTTTATGAATTGCAAATTGCTCAGATAAGGATAGAGATTCAAGCCTTGGTTTGTGGATTCTTGGTTTTATTTTTCTCTCAGTCATAAAGATGACGGTCTTTCATTTTACATCTCAGGTCCAGATCCAATCTGTAATGAGGTCTTCCAACTCACTAACGAAGTTACCATCCTGACATCGCCTAACTATCCTTCCGAATATTTCAGTAGCTTGAACTGTCAGTGGATAGCTGTTGCTCAAGGTGGTTATCAAATCCTAGGCAAGGTGCGTAACTTCACCACGGAGGGGTCTTTTGACGTGGTCGTAACAGGGACAGGAACTGACCCCAATAATAGGACATCAGTATTTGACACAGCATCTGGGAGCATACCCCCGGCTTCTCAACTCTTTGACACAAACAAAATTTGGTTGGCTTTTGCATCGGACGCAAGTGTCCAGGCTCCAGGATTTCAATACGAATTGATAGCAGTAAAGAGTGAAGAAGGTAAGGAAGCATTTTAGTGCCATGTATAGTCTGTTGAGTTACTGGTACAGTACTAGCTAGAATTAAATGCTGTGGAATTGGTTTCGGGTCAAGAAGTAGTAGCAGGGAGCCTGATTGGGTTCAACTTAGAAAAAAAGTAGAATTCCTCACAAGTATAACAGTTTTTAAGATCCTTTGTATAGTTTTCTCTCTTTCTTTTTGCCATGGATATTAACACCCTAGTTCTTGGCTTGATTGATTTCTCCATCTATGAATAATCAGGGACCATAGTAACAGTTAGCCAATGGTCCAATGCCTCTAAACTCAGGCCCAGGCTACTCCAGATTTCAGTCAATAGGACAGAGTTTGTCAGTTAGCAGAGATTACCTTTTATAGAAGAACAGCAAATTTTATCTGGAGGATGGTACTCCTTGAACAAGACCAACTTTATTTATTCACTAATTTTGTGTTTATAAAAAAAAAGGAGAAGCAGTAAACTCTTTTCCTCTCCAGAATCTACGGGAAAAAAATTTTCTTACTCGTGAGCAAATATTAACGAGGAATTGGATTTTAAGAGTACAACAGCTGGTGCTGTAATATCTCACCACGTCTCAAAATTTACTAACTCTTAGCCGGACATCTCAATGCTCTCTCTTTTGGATTTTATGCTTCTCCACGTTTGATCGGAAACGACAATTTCCTGTTTACCATTCTTTAAGAGTGTCTACCTGTCTGTTTTAGTTTGCAGTGATGGATTTTACCAGTGTCCAGTTGAAGGTATTTGTATCCCTACTTCTTGGGTTTGTGATGGTGTAAGTGACTGCAGGAATGGAGAAGATGAACAGTCTTGTGAGGGTGAGTGTCCTTAAAATGTGAAGTTCATGGCTATAAGCCCTTAATATTAAAAGTGTTAAGAAAAGGGAGGGGTGGGGGCGAAGGGTACCCTCCAAAAGGTTTAGTCCCTCCGACAATGTCTCTGCGTGAGAGAACACTCGCTACTGTTTGAGCGTCAGTGTGATGAACCTTCTTTGAAGTTTTGGCATATCTGAGGTATAAGTTTATGACATATCATGCAGCAACCTTTAATTTGTCTTATGATAAATTCATATAAACAAGAAGTTCCAATTTCAAGCAAAAGTCATTTCGAGAAGAACTAATTTCAAGCAAAATGCAATTCAAGTCAAAAAAGAAAAAGTGAGTCTTTTCATTTT